>PITA01002626.1:79190-156995 GCA_004023965.1 Spilogale gracilis | reverse complement strand
ACACACACTTCATTTGCTCCATATCTTCTATCTAATTTTTCCCTAAGGATTATAACAGAATTTTGGTGGAGAATGTAGCTGTTAAGTGAACTGGTAGCTCCCTCTGCATACTATGTGACCCTATGAATCGCCTCCCCCTACCTGCTTGCAACAGAACCACAGAAATTCCACTTGCATGCCTCACCCTCAAAAAGAAAAGAGAGAGAGAGGGAGAGAGACTCCCTAGAGGGTATCTCGACCTTTCCATGTCACTAAATGCTCAGCAGGATATGAGCAAAATCTCAGCAAAATCTGGAGGAGGCATTGCTCTCTGGGTCTGCTTATTCTATGTTTCCTGATACCTGCTCAAACTCTTAACCTCAAGGAGAAATTCTGAAGCTGACTCAAACATGTTTAAGTTCGAGACTTCTAGACTTTTTAAATTATTGGTGATATACAATGAGAGAAATGTATTCCTTTCATCATCTTAAACATTCTTCCTCTAACCCTTCTTCTGCTCCCATCCTTAATCCTTCTAATTATAATGTAAGGAGAGGGAATAGTGGGGAAGGAACATCTTTCAGTCTTTATGTAACATGGAGATGAACAGATGTCATGATTTTTACATTCTGGCCTTTGCACTTCAATGTGCGACATTTGTTGAAAAAATTAAATAATAATAGCCAGATGCTTATGGACCCATGAACAGCCTAAGAAACGACTAAGTTATCAGCAAATGAGCCTGAGAAAATAAACACTTCTCCATTCTGTAATCCGTAGGGCGGAAGAAGGAAGAAGGAAGAGGGTTGATGAAGTTGATGCTGGCATTCCTCATGCTACCCCTTCCCAAAGGGCAGTCCATGGAGCTTTGATGTTGTTAGCCTCCCTGAAAAAAATTAGGGATTTCCTTGGAAAATACCTTGGGGAAATGGTGCGTGTTTTATGTTCTTTCAGGAGATCCACAATGCACATTAACTTATAAAAGCCTCTGAAAAGTAAAGAAACCTATTAAACTTTGCTTGACCCGGTGGGTGTTTAGATACTCGATTCTAGAACTCATGTGAGCATAGAAACCTCTTCTGCTCACAATTTGTGTTAACATCTCACAGGACCAGTATTTTTTAGAATATACCTAGGGAACTGCAATTTTAGTCTATTACATTTCTTTTTTTTCTCTTTGAAATAACTAGTTTCTTATCCATAATTAGAAAAAGCTGTACTTTCCTGTGTTGTTTCCTTTTTATTCTAAAGCTCAGCCTAATGTGAGTCCACTTCAGCCCAAGGACTAGAATCTTCCCATCTCCCCAGAGGTGTGCTTGTCACCAGAGCTGCCTGGAGGCCAATGGGACAGCCTTGACAGGTGTACTTGGAAGGCTTGCTCTTAAGGTACAGTCCCAGGCCAGAAGGCAAACGTCTCAGCTGGGAGCTTGGAAATTCAGGATCTCAGGCTCTTTGACAGACCTACATGAGCTTGGTGGGAAGGACAGGTCAGTAAGCCAGAGCCCAGGAGACTTAAGGCAGGAAGAAGACCTGTGGTCCTAGAATACCCCTGGTCCTAGAATAAAGTAGGGTGCGGGGAAGTCATCCATCCAGCTTGGCCGGTTTTGACACTGAGAAAGTTCCCTATCCAGGGTAGAGCATGGCTCTGAGTATTTTGATGAGGGCCGAGGGATGGGTGGTGGGTGGGAGGTGGTCATGGTAGGGGTGGAGCTGGAGAAAAGCCAGGAAGATAACTTTAAATCTCTGCAGAGGAATGTAAGAAGACTGGCCCAGGGAAGTGAGATCCACAGACAATGGGAGGCCTGCAGGGGAGGGGGGGAGGGGTGCGCATGGGTACCAGGAGCCCTGACCTCAGCAGTACCTTCTTGTGAGTCCAGCCAGAACATTAAGCAGCTCTTCACCAGTGGGGAACCCAAGAACAGCTGGGCGTCAATGACCCCAGTCTCCCAGATGAACAACTCAGTGGAAAAGAAAATACTGTGACTCCACACAGCTGTGGAACTGGGCCCCATTCTGAATCACTTTCAAGCTGACTTAGTACTGAGTTGAAGGTTTTGTTAATTCCTCAGTTCTCATACACATGTACATACACACATACTTAAAAAGAGAGAGGAAAAAAATACTTAGACCTCATGTCTGTGAATATCACAGAATTATTGCTTAATCTCTCCACCTTCATAAATACACGAATTCTGGTGCTCACACTTACACATGCGCACCTGCATGCATGCTTATTCTCCTTCAGATAACATCGGCATGTATTAACATATTAAGGGCAATAAAAAAATAAATCACATAATTTATAGGGTTATGGTCGTCAGCACAGTGATAATTCCCATCCCTGCCCTCAGGGATCAGCCCTTCATGCTATAGCTCAGAGGAGGAAGGTCTTCATTCTATTGTCACCCACAAATCCCCCCCCCCCCATTTCTGGGCATCCATGGCCGATGTTTAGAATGTGGAATGCAGGGCTGAAAACACTGCCTTGCAAAACATAGTTCAGTGTTTGAATTTGCTTATAAAATTAAGGATATGGATAATTTTCACCTCCTGCACCTGTTTTCCTTACTGATAAGGAAGAATAATTGGGACGTCCATGCGTTACCCAAGAATCTTGATATGTGCCGTAGGACATGAAGTTTCCAGGCTCAGTTGTGGGTTAATCTGGTGCCATCCTCATTTCTTGAGACCCAGGGGGTTAGGGAATATATTCAAGGTCACAGCCCTAATTATGAACTGCTGCCCAGACTCGCAGGTACTCAGCACACCCCTCGGTGCTCTACCCTTGCCTGGAGAAATAAAAGGCACAGCCAGCAGGCTCTTGGAACGATGACATCCACACATGAAGGGGCCTCACATGTGATCTACAAATCTAACCACAGATGGGAAAACCTGACGCTTTAAGAAAGCCTCTTGACCTATTTTTCAAACATTTTGGATTTTGGCAAAAACGTTTGTGATTTGAAAATGCAATTTTTACCCTTAATTTAAACCCTTGTGTATTTTCAAGGGAAGTTTAAGTAAAAAAAGATGTCTTTCTAGTTAAATGGAAGCCTTTGCTATATACAAACAGGGAAGGGGCAAGTATTGAGGCCGCTACTGCCTGGTTCCCAGCTAGATTCTGGAAAAGCTGTTGGAGAGGAGGATTGTCTACAGAGGAGGAGGTGGGCGGGGGTGTTAGAAGAGTAGGAAAAAGGTTGGGAAAGTTGCCCAGGGGGGTGGTAAAAGGAGGCAAATAAAGAGTGCTGAGCAATTGGGAGGGTGGGCTGAGCTGGGGACCTCACAGGTTCAACACACCCCAGAGGCTGGCAGGGCTGAGCCCTCTGCAGGCCATGGGACAGGAATGGGGAGAGGACTGGCTGTGGGACCGCTTGGCGACTACTCTTTTCAGTACCTCCTCCTGGAAGACAAGGGCCCCTTGAAGTCAGGAGTCACACTGTATTGATCTTTGTGTCCCTGGGCCCTAATGTAATGTGTCATGCTTAGCACATACTTGATGCTAGAAAAGTGCTTAGAAAATATATGATAAATAAATGAAAAGAAGAACACATTTCCAACCCAAAGCACCCCAAAGGAACATACCTAGACAAAGACCTTAATGATTATGGTTACTTGTTAATATTTGTAGGCTACATCCCAAACTGGTCAAATAATTATTTGACCTGGTAAATTAAAATAAAATCTACTGGTTGCTGTAGTACAGGAAAAAATATATAAAAATAATTACTAAAACTTAGATTCTATTCAGTTCAGTCTACTCAGACTAGTTCCAGTGGGCTGAACCAGTAGCTCTGAATAATTAAGCATAGGACCTTCTTTCCCCCTCACTTCCCCCTCCTTCTGATGACTGCTGGATTCCCTTTCTTCTCTCTGTTGCTTTTTAAATTTTCAAAAACGCTAAATCATGCTACATGGGCTGGCTTACTCTTCTTACTCTGAATCTCGTGCATAGCTAATTCCTTTGTACTTCACAGACCCGGAGTTGGAGCAGCCACTGTTTGGGCCAGGGGCTGAGGCCTAGCCTCAGGGCAGCAATGCCCCTCCTCCAGGGCTCATCTTGGCTAAAGGAGGGAAAAGCCCAACCTTGCATCTCAAGTAGTAGCCAGCTTCTCCCCATCCCTTGAATCTGGCAAACTGGTCCACGCGTGCATATCCGTGTGGATCACAGCAGGATAGAGCAAGAAAAGATGGGAGGGACTTCCTCATTTTACCAGTGAGCTGATCACAGCCTCCGGGTGCTTTGGGCCCTGCAGCTAGCTAGGTAAGGTTGGGACCCAGAGTCCCTCCTCCCTAGTTCAGAGCGCTTCCCTTTGCATATACTTCACATCTACAGGCCCTGGAGGCATGGTAGTAGCAAAGCTGGGGCTGGGCATTGACTCAAGGGCACTGTAAATAAGGGAGTTGAGAATTGCCTTAGACAGATTTAGGTTTATATACATCCAACCAACTCAGACCATCCCTGTTCCAGATATTAGTGCCATTTGCAAAATATTTTCAGGTCTTCTCCTTTTTTAGGTCTGCGGTAGGATAACTTTCTGTCTCCCCTTGTTGTTGAGTGGGGTGCATATAGTCAATAGGTTATGAGTAGAAATGATGCACCAATGGCTTCTTCTCAACAATCCTGAGAGTATTGGAAAAAGCCCATTCTGAGTTCATCTTGGAACCCCATGGATAAAATAAGAGTATGGCATGCACCCAGAAAAGAGCAAATATAATTACAATAGGGATTAATAAATAGGACCCTGATGGAAAAGAATTAAAGCTTTGATAATTATTTTGAAAGAAAAACAGGTAAATAATAATAGAGATTATCATTCTGTATGGTAGAATTCATTAGTTGTTTTTTTCTTTATTAATTTGAAAGAACATATGGTTCAAACTTATTTCTTCAATTAGTGATATACTATCTTCCACCCCAACTTTTGATTAAACCTATCAATTGGCCATCTTTACCTCATAACTTAAAATACACCTTTTCTGTGAAAGAAATGTAAATGGGCCTTCATAGCAAAACTGTTCCAACTGGTTGTTTTTATTTGCTAGTTTTATTTCTTCCCTTCATACTTTTTCTTTTTTTATAATTTTATTTATTTATTTATTTGCCAGAGAGAGAGAAAGTGAGAGAGTGCCTAAGAGCACAAGCAGTGGGAGCTGTAGGCAGGGGGAGAAGCAGGCTCCCCGCTGAGCAAGGAGCCCAATGTGGGACTCTATCCCAGGACCCTGGGATCATGACCTGATCCGACTAAGCCCCTCAGGCATCCTGCATTTGTCTTGAACCCACTGTCATCAGGATTATTTCCCCATCACCGCACTGAACCCACTCTTTCAAAACCACCACAATGGCTAATCCAGTGACCAAGTCCTGGTCCTCATCTTACCTGGGCTACCAGCATCTTCTGACATGGGTGTTTACTCCACCTATCTCAGAACACTCGGCATCTTGCCTTTGGAACACCATCGTCTCTTGATTTCTCTTCTCTGGCAGGCTCTGCCTTCACTCTTGAGTCTACTGACTGATCCTTCCAATCTCCTCATATACATCTTCAAATTCCTAACTTGTGGGAATTTTAAGTGTTTGATTGCCCATGAGTTCAGACCTCAATTTGCCCTCACTCCTGAGAAAAATCAGCCAAGTGATTTGGGTAAGCATCTTCTGCTACTGATAAGTAAATTGCTCTGTCTGATCCTGACCTATTCTCTGAATCCCAGCCTGCCTACCCAGCATCTTTTCTTAGGTGTCTAATAAGGACCTCAAACTCAGTAAGTCCAAAACCAAATTCTTGATTCTGTATCTCCAATCCCATCCCAATCACAACCATAACCATGGCCACAACAACATAAAGTGTAGACTCTCCTTCCATAGTCTTCCTATATGAATGTGGCAACTCTGTTCTCCCAGTGGCTCAGGCCCAAAATCTCGTGACTATCCTTGACTCCAGTCTTTCTCTTCCAGACCACATCTACACCATTTCTCAGGTCTTATTGGCTCAACCTTTAAAATATATCGGGAATCTGACCACTTCTTCCTTCACCACCTCCTTCACTTTGTACCCCTTACCATGGTCTTTTGCCTGGATTATTTTAAGTCTCCAAACTGGTCTCCCTGCTCTTGTCCTTGCTCCCCCAAATCTATGTCCCATAACAGAAGTCAGTGATCCCTGAACACAAATAAGATTCCATCATTTCCCTCCTCAAAACGCTGCATATTTCTGGTCTTCCACAAAATAAAAGTCAAAGTCTTTATCATGGTCTGTAAGGGTGCACTTGACCTGGCCGCTTGGCTGTCTGGTCACATCTCCTACCACTCTGTCCCACAGAACTGTCACCTGGGCCCTTCCTGTTTTTAGAAAGGCCAACACTCCTTTTGCTCCAAGCCTTTACACCCACTAGTCCTTCTGCCTGGAATTTTCTTCTCCCAGGAGTTGTGGAGTAAACTCCCTACTTTCTCAGATTGAAGGAAAAGGACTTCTATGACCGCAGAACAGAAAATAGGACTCCCCTTCCCTTTCCTTAACTAGCATCTACAGTTATCTGACATATGATGTATTTGTTCTCTGTCTCCTCCCACTCAGATGAAAGTTCTATCTTCTTCTCATTTTCTCTTTAATTAAATCCTGCTCTTGAATAAGCTCACTAATACTGTATTCAAAATGCCATGCCCAGTCATGGCACCATACATTACCATTATTACAGTCTTCATGAGCCAGGTCAGGCCCATCTGGCTCATCCGCCATTGGGTGTGAAGGCTTGGGGCATAGCCTACATTGTCATGCAGTAAGGGATGAATGACACACTTTATTGTTGAAAGGGAAATCTCGCCAAAACCAACAGTGAAAGAGAAAGGAAGGCCTAGATCCTGTTGGTCTTTTCCCTCACCCCACCAAGAGGCATAGGTCACTCACTGATTACCTTGCAGTGTGGATCTGCTTTGCTGCAGTGGGATGTTATTTTACATATTACTTTATCTGGAAGACCCAAAAGACTATCAGGGGTAGAGTTTCGATTTTGGTATATATATATATATATTTTTTTTTTTGATTTTGGTATATATTTGATGAATGAATGAAAAAAAGCTGAATGTTGTACTTTAAACTTTTGCTCTCTGATATTAGATCTTTTCTCTTTTTTTTTAGATTTTATTTATTTACTTGACAGAGACAGATACAGCAAGAGAGGGAACACAAGTAGGGGGAGTGGGAGAGGGAGAAGCAGGCTTCCCACCTAGCAGGGAGCCCGATGTTGGGGCTCATCCCAGGACCCTGGAATCATGACCTGAGCTGAAGGCAGACGCTTAAAGACTGAGCCATCCAGGTGCCCTGTCTCTCTCTCTCTCTTTTTAATTTGTATTTCTTTCCTAGCAGTTTTGAGGCATTGGTCATATTATTGGATATTACATTTTTCTTGTAAAATATTTTGCCTTCCATGCTAGTCGAGATGGTACTTCCCATTCCCAAGAACTTTCTCATTTTGCTTTATAGAGACTAGTTCACTTCTCATTGGCATTTCCTTTGCAGATATGATGCTCTGATTTTTCAGCTCTGATTTTCCATCTGCTCTCCATCTTTCAAAGTTTGTTGTTATCTCTTGTCTGCTCTTGCCCCTTCTGTTCTTTTGGAAATTTTACGTTATTTTTATTACTTTAACCTCATTTTAGTGACATTTGGTAGTAAATAACAAAATAAATATAGCAAAGAAGTGACATGATTTTTTTATCTGTCATGACTTACAAATATTATTTTCCAGTATATAATTTGCATTTTGCTTTCTTTTTGGTGGTCTTTAACATACAGATATGTAAAACTTATAAAAAGCCCATCTATGAATCTTTTCTTTTAGGATTCCTGTCTTTGGCATTATGTCACTTAGAAACTGCTTCCCTATCCTGATTCATGCAATTGATTGTTCATTTCTTTTTAAACTTTTTTAGGAGTTACTCTTTTTTTAAATTTTATTTATATTTTTGGCAGAGAGAGAAACAGAACACAAGCAGAGGGAGCAGCAGGCAGAAGGAGAGGGAGAAGCAGGCTCTTGGCTGAGCAGGGAGCCTGATGTGGGAATCAATCCCAGGACAGTGGGATCATGACCTGAGCTGAAGGCAGATGCTTAACCAACTGAGCTACCCAGGTGCCCCAGGAAGTTACTTTTTATCATCTTAAAAAAATTCCTTGGGGTGCCTGGGTGGCTCAGTCCTTAAGCGTCTGCCTTTGGCTCAGGTCATGATCCCGGAGTCCCGGGATCAAGCCCCGCATCGACCTCCCTGCTCAGCAGGAAGCCTGCTTCTCCCTCTCTTACTCTCCTTGCTTGTGTTCCCTCTCTTGCTGTGTTTCTCTCTGTCAAATAAATAAATGAATAAATCTTAAAAAAATTCCTTGTGTCAAATTATATAGGTTTCCTTATATAGAGAGCACAATGATCAGCTCTTCTCTATCAAGAAATGAATGAAGGGATGGTCTAATATATGTAGAGGATGAATTTAGGGTGGATATAGGAATACAATTTAAGAATTTGCTAAGCTACTAAAAAAAAAACCTAAGTAATTCTTTCTATGAGACTGAAAAAAAATAACCAAACTTTCTAATAATCTGGGATGGTCTAGTGCCATACTCATAAAAATAACTATGTGTATCTTTACACAAGCTTGCCTGTTACATTTTAGTGGCGCTCTCACACACATCATCACATTTGATTTCCATAAGTCCTGAGATGTCAGGCAGCTGGAGACAAAGCACTAGACCTGACTCACTCAAAGGATCTTTCCAGCCCAATTTTTCCCTGATTTAGTCATTAGGTTTGCAAAAGTCCCATTTTTAATGATCTTACCAAATTTGGCTGACTTATAAAGAAGGAAAGGAAGAAAACAGAAAACACACAGAAAGATATTTGAGGCTAATACTTTGAATTGTGTCTACTGCACAAAGTGAGAATGAGAAGAATTTAATTTTCTGGTCTGCTTGTTCTAGCATGCTTCTCTAAGTTTGTCATCAGCTCTGAGGGAACACAGAGTATATAAAAGATATTTTAATACAAGTGAGTATATTCAATCCATTTCATTCTCCTTATAAAACTGTCTACTGTAAAGTCGTATCTAATGTGAAACAGTTCTAACTTGCTAACCAAACCACATATTAATTCCTATTAACATGGAACCATGGTAGCATATTACCCCAGTCACTGTAACACATGGAAACCCATAAGCATGACTCAAATGTGAGGTGACCGCACCCTAGACAGGCACATATAATACACATTTAACGAGTTGTTCTCTGTTCAAGCTGGGACCCAAACAGTCATCTACAAGTAACAGCTGCTACATTGTTCTCCAAACTTACCAACACAGAACTCTCTTTTATTTAGTTTACATACCTATAAAATTACCACATTAAGAATTTCTTAATCTTTGTTAATTGAAAACGTTATTAAGGATCTGCATAGCTAAACTATAGAGAAGACTTTCCACTCCTGCCAACTGAAATTCACTCAAGAGATTAAGACTTCAGTTCCAAAAAAAAAAAAAAGACTTAAGTTCCAAGGAAGTAAATTTCCACTATCAGAAGTGTCATCTGTTATAACAAATTCCTCCCATCAGCAAAAATGTAACGTAAAGCTGGCTACTGTCCTGAGAGTTGGTTGATTACATAGGGACTTTTCAAGAGAAGATACTCATTGTAGTGGATTATAACTCTGTCCCCTACAATTAGAATGACAAGGGTCTTGGAAGTGATACTTCAGAGTTTTTCCCTATTAATGTATTGTTACCAAGAGTCAAAATGAAGAGTCACCTGCTGATTGCTGGTATCTACCATTTGTGTTATTTGTTTTGATGTGGTCCGGGTCTGAGCATTCCCACGTATGTATGTTTATTCCTGCTTCCTTTCATTGAGTCCTGTAACCGGAAGTTCTCATGGCAGATATACTAAAGCTTCTTAACTTTGCCTTCATTGTCGTCCTCAGTTCTTCTTCCCCTACAGCCCTGGGAACCTTCACTCAGGTCAGCCCTGGATTCTTCTTCACTTTCACACTTATGGTAAGTCCTTGAGTTATTTGTTAATCAAAATCAAATATGGGAAACTTCACGTACTAATTAAATTGCGAGGTTTATTTGGATTTGTCTGGAATCATAGCAACACTGGTGATAACACACATTATTTCTCACTGGTCAATAGCACTTTTGTGAATAAAAATGGAAAAGTTTTCTTAATTAACAAATGGAAAAATGAAGTCTTTTAAATCAAGGATCCATGGAGGAAAAAACAGTAAAAGCAATCTTTGGTGTCAAACTGTATCACTAGTTCAAAGAAAAAATAATCCCATAAAGAAAAAGTCCTAGGTTTTAAGTGTTCCAGGCTGTAAAAGGAGGCTTCATTCATTAGCACCCCACTAGTTAGTAGATTCCCTTCTTCAAGTAATAGTCTCCTCACTCACCTGGTCATCAGAATGGGGAGACTACAGTCTTCTCTAGTCTCTACATTCAATTGGTCGCCAAAACTTAGAACCTCCATCTTTGAGCTTACTCTTTTCCCATCTGTTTCCTTCTTTCAATTGCCATGTCCCCCAAATGACTTAACTATCCCAAAGTCTGGAAAAGTGCCTCCATGTTACATTTTTGGCTGAATTTTTTTTTAACTAATTATTTATCTTCAAGGAACAATCCAAAGTTGACCATTTCTCCTACTAGGACAAAATGAATACTGCCTTTCAATTAGTGTATTTTTACCTAAAGCACACTGATACACTTAAATTAGTGCTTCTCAAATTTTGATGTTCGTAAAAGTCACCGAGGGATCTCATAAAACTAGAGGCTCTGATTTGGTAGATCTTGGGGGATGGCCTGAGACTGTGCTCTGGGAACCATCATCTCCCATATGATGCTGGTGATGCTTTTTGGGAACCGCGCTTGGAGCGGCAAAATTCTAAACAGTCCCATGGTCATCTCAGCAATACCAATAATGTCTAACACCGGCGATGATTCCTGCATGGGAAAGTTCTTCCCAATTTTGTTTTGTTTTCATTTTGCTTGCTTTCTAAGTATCTTTCTGGATGCTTGGTCTATAACAGAATAGCAGAATTGATAAAACTACATTAAGACAAAAAGAGAGACATAGTGTCTGGCTTCTTTGGGCTTTCCTGTTAGCAGGAATTACAGTCTTTCAGGGGTCTTAATTTTTAATAGCTATGCTATCAGATTCTCAGTCTTGGCATTAGGGCTAGGTGTTACAGCTTCCCATAAAGCATTCTGATTTATAGACTCGCTGCTCCTTACCATAAAATGAGGAGAAATAATAAATTAGGGGGGAAAAATGTTCCACAGTCTAATGAGATTTCAAGGTATTTGTTATTTAATGAGCATTTAATACCATGAAAACCAGAATAACTGCAATAAACCAAAATGCCCTCGATATTTTGGGGACATCAGCAACTGAAAAGCAGGTTACATGTTATAATGACTATAGTTGCCTTTATCCACACCTGTTTGTTTCCTTGTCCTCTCTGGCCTGTTTCTGGCTCTACTCACCTTTTCCACTAGTTTAGCAGATGACTCATCAACGTGCTGGCATTCCCCGTTACCATCTGTGTCCAACACCCCAGTAAAATCTAATAAACTTTTTAATACCCACAACCCATTAGCTATATCCTTGTATATGTCTAATTCACTGGGAGTTGATAGTCATAATGATGACCTCAAGAGAAAGGGCACTGCCATTTTGTGAAAACCTACTGTGTGCCAAGCTCTGCTCTAGTTGCATCAACTAAATAATTTCCTTTAGTCCTAAAGCATTAAAGATCCGAAAAAGTCCTTTTACAGAAAGATTATATTATATTCAACTTATTGTCACTAAGTATAAACATATCTTCTTTCTACAATTTCTCAAATTATTAAATTTTGTTTGAACACATAATGTATACACATGATATTAATTCAAAACATATAAAAATAGAGTGAAAAATGAGTCTCCTCGCCATCACTCTCATCAAGTCTCTACTTGGAGGCAGTTATGAGTTTCTTATGAGTCTTTTCAGAATTAGTCTATTAAGCATACACTATTAAGCAATGGACTATAATAGTCCAGTAAGCAATCTTATATTTCTTTAAAAATTTATAACCTATCTTTGGAACATATAGAAACACTCAATTGCTAATAATACCTTATCATACAAACAGGTTATAATTGAGAAATATATTTTCATGGCCCTTATGACATTTGATTTTCCTGACAACGTTATGAGATGGATAGGACAGGCATTCCTTGTTAATCATTTTACACCTGAAGAAACTGAGGCTCACAGAGGTGAAGTGATCTGTTCATACATATATAGTTAGCAGAAGATCTAGTTCTAGAACAAGTAGTCTAACGCTTTTTCTGTGAGATCATGAAGAGGGTAATTCAAGAATCATAGGTCAAAAAAATGGTAACCTTTCTTGACCAATCAAAATACTCGTTACAATGTCAGTTCTCAGAGAATTTACAGTTCAATATGGGCAATATGGCATTTTTTACATAAATGTCTTTAAAAATTCAATATTCTGGCTTTGCACTTACAATCATCAAGCTGTAACCCAACATTTTAACTCAACAAGTGTCTAAGTTCCTGTTAATGGAGATGCATGGCCCTTCCCCTGAGACAGCTGTTGGTAATCAGAATTTAGAGGTTCCTAGGGAAAGGCTGGGTAATTTATGAGGTGTGGTCATTAAACAAAGAAGAGCAAGCCGAAAGCAACATTATTCTTTATTACGACTGGCTGATGTCCTTGTTTTCCCATGTAGTGATCCTAGGCAACTCCGTAACTTTTGTGCCACTCTCAGGTATTAACAAGTACTCTGTATGTGAGGTCTTGAAAGTTCAGTTCAGTCTAATACGGAAACTTGAATGCTCCCTCATTCAAAGTCTCCTCCCTCCCCCAGCTCAGACCTGCCTCAGATGCAGACCTGCGGGCAGGAAGCAGAGCCTGGATAGGCTCATCTCTCCCCACCTTGCTTTCCTACCACTCTTCTATGAATCTTTTGCTGCTTTTGCAGCCAGCAGCATTGGAACAGCAATAGGAAGGAGAGATGGCGTTGTAATGTGAGTTTTCTGGGTGTGGAGTTCTCTGAAGGCTAATGCTTTCTTTCTTGAAGTGCCTTCAGAGTTTCTCAGAAACACCTCCACTGGGCACTGGAAAAATCTCACTGTGGTTTCCCAATATAGGCTTTTCTTTCAGCTGGCTACAATCACTTGTTCTGAACCCCTGGCTTCTTGCAGTTTTAGTTTTGTTCGGTGGGGCTTACCTATGGCTCCTGGTGATCCTCTTGGGTGGAACCCCATTCAAGGAGTAAGGCCATAGGCTATATCCTCAGGGGAAATGCAACCTACTCCAGCTATTGGCCCTTTCTCACAACTGCCACAGGCTGCTCTGTCTAGCTTTTCACCTGCTGACTTTTCAGGTCAATCTCTATGTGCTAGGCCTCCCCAAAAATGTCCACACTCTAATATCCAGGACTGGCGAAGAATTTATATTATGTGGCAAGGGGATTTTGTGGATATGATTCAAGTTATAGATTTTGAGATGAGGAGATTATCCTGGATTATAAGGGTGAGCTCAATATAATGACACAAGCCTTTAAGAACAAAGAATATCTCCTAGCTGAATCATGAAGATAATGGCAGTGTGTGAAGGATTCCACATGCTCTGGTTGGCTCTGAGATGTGGGGGCCCTTGTGCGAGAACCAGAGAGAGGCCACTAGGAGCCAAGGCAGTCTCCAGCTGAAAGAGGGACCTCAGTCCAACAGCCGAAGGGAACTGAATTCTGCCAACAACTTGAATGAGTCTGAAAACAGATTCTCCCCTAGAGCCTCCTGAAGGAAGGGAACAAGCCAACACCTTGATTTCAACCTTGTGAAGCTCAAACAGAAAAACCAGCTGCACCAACTAACCTTTGGATCCACGAAACTTTGATATAATGAATTTGTTGTTTGAAGTCATTAAATCTGTGATAATTTGCTATGACAGCAATAGGAAAATAATTTACACAGGTCAGCTTTTCAAGTGGGTCTCTGAAGCCTCCTCTCACTTACTTAGGATGAGGGAAAAACACTGGGGAAAGGTGAGAGGAAACATTTCAACAGCCTAAAAAGGGTCTCTGATAAAATCCTTGCTTTCCTCTTCAACTCACAGGCTGCCCTTATATATCTGAGATTGGGGGAAAGACCAAGTGTTCTTGGACCATTTTTTTTGTTGTTCCCCCGCCCCCCACCCCTTGCCAACAAGTTACATCTCTTTAGAATAGATAGGCATTTAACAACATTTGTTCTTAGCTCTAGGGCCTCAGCTGACACTGAAACAACAGGAAAGGCTTATTTTGGTATCCTGGAACATGTTCGTGTCAACAGAGTTGCTTTCCCCTTCAGGTTTAATGTTCTTAAAATGTTGGATGAACTGGGGTTGCTCTGATAAAAAAGGGTCACAGGAGAGGGAAATGAGATCCCAAAGCTAGATAGAATTCACTGCCAGGAGAGGAAGAGAGACAAGTCAAGAAAACAACAACAAAGACACACACACAATAAAAAAAAACCAAAGTTGCCGAAGACATGAGTTAGCATAGATGAAACAATGCTTTTAGTCCTAGACTTTGGGCATGATGAGACCAAAGTAGAGACACCAGCATGAGAAAGAGTTAGTGTGTGTTGGTTCTGAGTGAGGAATGGCTCACAGGTAAGTATAATTCTTATGTCTTTCTATAAGATTCTCTGTAGGAAGGGAAAAACTGGAACTATGTAACTTGAGTAAGTATAATAATTGACCCTTTCCTCTCTGGGTTTTATGATTTCAAATTTCTTGAATTTCCAACAGAGCATGGAGATGAGGGAAGCAAGGGATGAAGAAGCAGTTCTGTGGTACGACCCATGGTCTGTGAAAGGCAGAGAGCAGGACCAGCAAGATCCTACTGCCCAGTATGAAGACCACAGGCTGGCCAGAGTCAGGGTCGTTTTCACACCTACAAATCGCTGTGGATCTGAGGATGGAGGCAGAGAGTAATGTCCTTAGAGTCTTCATCTCATGTTTCTATTCTTAAAGAACATTTTAGAGCCTTGATTTCACAGCCTCTAAGAAATTAGCTCCCTCTGTTTGGCCAATGAATACCTACTCTTGAATGCCTACCACGCGTAGGGCTATGACCTCCACTTTGGAGGCTGATCTGTTTACAGTGCTGTTGCTGTTTAGGAATTTTGAGATCATGGATAGAATCCTCTTCCTGCCAAAGACTCACTATTCCACAGAGTGAAGTTCAGCTATGTGGTAATTTCTAGAATTCTGTTTCCTTACCATACTCATCTCAGGAAGAAAAAGAGGAATATGAAGAATAAAGATTAATAGAAAAGTCTTCCTTGTGGGTTGCTTGAGCTGAAACATCTCAAAGTAGGACCATCCTATGCATTTTGTTTCACATTTAATTATTTATATTAGACAGACAAGAGATGCTTATGATCCATACCCCAAGCACTTAATGCCCTTCCTGACACACAATGTAGTGTCTAATAAATATTTGTTGAATCAATGAATACAGAAAAATGAAACCAAGCATTTGAAATATTATGCTACTTTTCTTTCAGCTCTGACTCTACACTAAAGAGTGAGGGAGGTCACTGGAAGAGTGTGAGGGCCATCGTGGGTTTCACATTTCAACAACCAGTGCCAAATCCTTAATGCCAGATGGGACAAGATGGGATGTTAAACCGCTTCTTATTACCACGTTGTTGGCCTGGATTGCCTCGGTATTATTCTCCAATTGCTTCGTCTCTATGGTTCTCTAACTTCTTATTACCTCCAATTGGAACGCCCCACAAATCATCATGCTTTCTTTATCCTCTCTCACCTCAAAGTAATCCTGCCATCTTGCTCCAGTTAGAGCCATTTCCATTAAAAAGATGGCAAATTCTCTCCCTATCCTTGTTTGCTCATTAGGAAAATTATCCTCAGGATAAGTGGATGTTACAGACACTTTTCAGAATGTATTAGTCTGAACTTCTCTAGCCTCCCAACATTCTCCTAAACCAGTTACCTTTGCATTTGAGCAGAATTAAATTTAAGGAGATAGAGGATCTGAATTTCTTCCTTTGAGCAGATGGAAATCGTTACATTAGAATGCTGATGACTGCAAAATCTTGGACATATTGTTTTCACAATTAGGAAATGGCAAACACAAAGTTCTCCAGTGCAAAGCCAGCATGCAAGTTCAGCTTCCATTTGCTGCTATAAATTTTGTTCTTGTTGCTGCCAGTAAACACCAACTGTTCAAGTAAAATAGTAAATCCAAATGTGCCTGTTGGATGAGAGTAAAAAATATTATATGCTGCATAAATGCTGATGCGAATGGATTTTTCAACACACTAAACCAGGGAAGGGAAAAGAACAGAGAGAGAAGTTGAACTGAATACGACTCTCACTAAGAACTTTTTAGTTGAGTGCACTAAAAAAGCTCCTGAGGAAATGTTGATTCAACATACTGCTTAAATACCAAGGGAAAAATAAATACAGAAATAGGATATCATCAGCCTTGGGGTGGGCATACTTGGAGTGCTCATACAGGTTACCAGAGAAAGCATACACAGGTCGTGTAAATCAGGGAAAAGAAAATCCCAATGTTTACTCAAAACCAATGGGGGCACATGGCCCAGAAATTATTTGCCAGTGATCAATCGAACAGCTGAAAGTCAAAGCCAGTAACTAGGACAACCTGTAATACAGGGATTCAGTTACTTTCTACTTCACAGGTCTACTGTTAGCTAATAAGCATATTTTTATATCAGCTCTCTCTAAAGTTTAATGTGCAACTAGTATTATGGTTCAAGGGCATAGTTTCATAAATGATTTCCTGAAGTTTAACTTTGAATTACCTACTTTTGCAATGAATTTCTTTCTTCCTCCTATCACTTTTCTTTGATGCTAAAGAAAATATGTGAATCTTGAAGTTAGCTGCTCAAAGTCTAACTATATCTAATCCTTATACCCGAATCTATTTTCTCATGTGGGCAATAGGCTCACCCCATTGGATTATTGTGAGGATTAAATGAGAAAATACACATTAAATGTCTGGCACGGCCTTAAACATAAAAGGTCCTTAATATTAGTTCCACTTTCAGATTAGACTTTGCAAACAAACAATCTTGAAAAACAGAACATTCAAATCAATTCTTTAGCGTGATGAGGCTCCAGGCCAAGAAGCAAGAGAGTGAAGATGTTCCAAACCAGAATATTTCAGCATCTGAGAATGGCTAAGGCTTATCTCCATGGCTAAAACAAGCAATTTAATGTAAAGCAGCCTTTCCTTCTCCCCACCTTTTCTCCCCTTCATTTTCATATGGAAAGGAAAGCATTTTCAGAGTAATGGTTAAAATCTGTGCTTTGTAGATCTGAAAATATGGACAAGTTTCATACTGAAGTCAAGATCTACTGAAAGTGATGGATATATGAGGACCAGACACTGCTCTCAAAAATAAAACAGACATTACTGTCTTGAATGCATATGAAGCCAAACATGAAGATATGAGGCCAAAGCTAAATGTTTATTTGTGTCATTGAATAAATAATGTATCTGATTTAATAGGTCAAATTATTTTTATTTAACTGTTCACATGCTTCAGTGTTGTATTAACATAGGCTATGTCTTCAAGAGCAGAGAAAGTGGTGGCAAATATATATGTTCAGAGCAAAAGAAACTATATATTTCCAGACCCCAGATTTATAGCAATTTATATATATATATACAGGAAAGTGTTGGTTTCTCCTTATGGTTACTCTGAACGTGTGTAAATTATCAGAGTCTGTGTTCATTTATTTCTACAAAAAGTAACACCAGCAGAGACTCAATTAAACCAAGCTGAGCCTTACTGGGTGAGTTTGGGGAGGAAATTTGGGCCAACTCAGGGCAAGGCAAACCCATGAGATAGGAAGTATAAAATAGTAAGAAATAGCCTTAGAAACATTTGCCTTTGAAAAAGACATCTCAGTAACATCCTACATTAATACACAAGAAGAGACACACATGTGCTCTATGTATGACATAGTTAGTAAACCAAGGGATTCACTTGGAATGACTACTCCAGCTTGAACTGAAACCTTAATGAAAGAAACAGTGGTTTTGATTCAGAGAAGCTCAGGATTGGAAGGAAAATGTAAAATCTAATGTCCCATGTATCTGATCCGGAGATTTCCTTTATATTGTCCTGGCAGAGAAATCATCCAACTGACACTGAAATGAGCAACTCATCTCTTTAAATCAGGCTATTCTATCTTTGAACAATATTATTAAAAAATGCTTCCTTATTTTGGATCAAGGCCTGTTTTTCTGTAATTTCCACTTATTGGTCCCTTTTGTATTATTCAGGCTTCTCCTGGGGCAGAGCCCCACCTTCAGTGGCAATCAGCCTTATAAATGTTAAGGCAAGGGTCACAGGGGTGCCTGGCTGGCTCAGTTGGTAGAGCATATGATTCTTGATCTTGGGGTTGTAGAATTTACTTTAAAAACCAGTAAAAACAAAAGAGGCAAGGGTCACAAATTAGCCCATGTAAAAATTTTAAATAATTATAAATTAGCTACTGACATTTTAAAATGGAAAATCACCTATAAAAATGCATATTTTCAGCTCTCTTCAAGCTTCGGAAACCCTGGAAGCAATGAGCCTACATTCCTGAATGTCACTGGCTAAGTTGAGTAAGAGCTTTTGCTTTTAGACAAGGAATATGCTTGCCTGGTCACCACAGTCCTCACTACTCCCTATTGCATTAGATTTGGGATCCCACATGATATACTTGGATCAGTGAACTCAGTTCCCAGGAAAGGATATATAACAATTGGCACATGGCCATGGTATCCATTGCTCCTATTATATATGGTATCACTCAAAGCTGCTAGTCTGATAGAAAATTTGATTGGCTTTTGAAAGATGGAACTAAGGTGCCAGCCTGAAGATGACATCTGCAGGGTTTGAGAGCTGTCATTCAAAATGTAATACATAGTCTGAACCCATAGCCATTGAAATTACAATGCCCTTAGTAGAAAAATTCATGGGATCAGGAAGCAAGGGGTGGATGCAAAAGTGGCCCCCATACTGTAATTTCCAATGATTCACTTGAAGAGATTTGGTTTTTGTCTCACAACATCAGGGCCTCTTCGACTAGAGGTTCTGGTTTCCAGTTGAGAGATGGACAGATCTTCTGCCACAGGCCACACTACTTTTTGGGGGGCATTACATTCGTCCTAAAATGATGGCTGCTATCTGGTCATTTTGGATTCTTCATGCCAGTAAAGTATCAGGCAAAGAAAGAAGTTACTTCATTATCCTGAAGAGGTAGGCTCCCTGTTATATAATGGATACATGAGGGAGACTTCTTGGACCTTAAGGGGATTTACTGGGATGTCTCCAGGTGCTCCCATGTGTGGTAGTACCTGAATGAACATTGCCGAAACTATGTGTTGTTTGTTCTGGAATGAGATTCAATTTGTCTGTATGGGTCTTTGAGGTAAAGTTACTTGGGAATCTCAGATCCCTTAGACATGCATGTCTGGCATCATCAATATCAACTAAGAGTAGGGACCAGCTTCTGTGTACGGACAATAGCCTAGGTCACTAAGCCTTCTATTGAAAATTTCTTCCTTTTTAAAATGTAAACAACCACCCTCTTGAAAATCATTGACAAAACAGATTGAACCTAAATGGGATGTGAGTGGATGTGAGTAGAGCCAGTAGAGATAATATCAATGCCTCATTCATCTCCCTTCAGCCTTTGCTAGTTCAACGTCCAGCATCTTTCAGAATTTACCACTCTCCAGTCCTAAGACACTTCCAGAGAGAAACCATACACAGATCATCTTTTACCCCTTTGCTCAACCTGCGCACAGGGCTGCTATAATTTCTAGACTACGTAGAGGTCACAAATGCAAATGCTTACCACTGAGATCAAGCCAACAACCAGTGAAACCCACGGGGTCAGATACAAACCTGAAGGAACAGTAAGGCTCAGTCTCCGGAGGCTCCAGCCCATTGGTCACCCAGATAGCGCAGCTTAAACAATGACCCAATCTTCTAATTTCCCAGAGACAACCTGAAATGAGCCCTGAAGCCCCATGGGTAGGACAGCAGGAAGCTGAATTTCACTGATTAAAGGAAAATACCTGAGGTAACAAGGTTCCAGCCCAAGGGTCATGTCTGGGAGAACCAACTGAAGGAGGGTAGACTCCTGCGTGCTTGAGGGCAGCTGCGCAAGAGGTGTGCAGCGTGCCTAGAGGCTCCAACAAACAGATGCTGATTCTCATTCTATAACAGCCATTGAATTTACTTCAGAAAAAAAAAAGAGATTATTTTCAGTGAAATTTGCAGACATTTTGAAAAATTGTAACACTAATCTTACACAGAATAGAAGGGAAACTGTTTACAGTAGGGGCGTTTCCTCCAATATGACGCCAGTCTTATATAACATTATCTGATGCCACTATGACCAAATGGAACAGGGCCACAGAGAAAGTGTCTGCAGGAGTTCGGGGCAGTGCGGTGTGAGAACAGCTGCAAACTGTAATGCTGGAGCTCAGGCCAGTGGAGAGTGTCGCAGTGAGTTTCTATTGATTGCTTACTATGTGCCAGGATTTACTCTAAGTGTTTAACATTTAGTAACTAATTAAACGCCTATAATGATCTTATGATCCCAAATGTACAAATGAGGAAACCAAGGCACAGAAAGCTTTAGATTACCTAACATTCCAATCACTCCAGATCCTGTGCTAAGACTTCCTTCTTTTGTACTATTTTCTTCTATCAGTAATACCAGCGGAAGGATTGATTTGGATTGCTTAATATCGGGTGTGTTGTATTTCTCTCTCTGGGGTGTGTGTGTGTGTGTGTGTGTGTGTGTGTGTGTGTGTGTTGTATCTGTATGTTTCTCAGGCAAATTCTTTTTTTTTTTTTTTTAATATTTTTTTTATTTATTTGACAGAGAGAGAGATTACAAGTAGGCAGAGAGGCAGGCAGAGAGAAAGGAGGAAGCAGGCTCCCTGCTGAGCAGAGAGCCCAATGCAGGCCTTGATCCCAGGACCCTGAGATCATGACCTGAGCCGAAGGCAGAGGCTTTAACCCACTGAGCCACTCAGGTTCCCTACCAGGCAAATTCTTATGCAAAAGACTAAGTTTGGTCTGGAGCTAGCTGGGGGGCAATGGGGCACGTAACTGTGTGTCAGGAGACATAATTAATGCCACCACTTGTGACTGAAGTAGCTGTATAGCCTTGAGAAAAGCCAGCTCTTGAGGGCTCATTTACTCATCTATGGAAGGAGGTGTTTGGACCAATCACCTTCTCATTTTCTTTTTTCCCTGGACAGTATATCATTCTGTCCCAAACCTCTAAGATGTCTTCAGAAAATAAAACTTATAAACCTTGACTTTCCTTTAGAGTGAGTGGGTATTCATTCTGGGTAGAACCACAACTTCCAAAGGAACAAAAAGTTTAGGAAATGAGGCAAGCCCCTACATACACACCTAGTACTATCGCCAATTATCTGCTCTGAAGCCAAGTTTCAACTAAAAGTAAATTCCTGGTGGTTATGGTAGCATGAGAGTCAGATAGACTAAACACCCTGAAATCTCTCCATGGGAATCTGGGAGGGGTCATGGTCTCATCTGGGCTTTTCTTGTATGGTGGATTAGCAGCCATACTGGGTAGCTTCTATTCAATGAGAAGGATGTGTGTTAGTAATTTCAAAAAGTTACCTACTCTCTTCTCTTTAGTAGGTGACTTTATTTGACCAAAACTTCCCAAAAGGCAGCCCTCTAAACTGCTGTCAGCCTTCTGTGGATAAAGCCTGGACTATAGGCGGTGGATACAGAGGAAGGTGGTTGATCCAGTCTGGTGTGGAACATCTTATAAGCAGCTCAGTAATCAATTGCTCTATCAACCCAGAGTATCTGAGTCCAGGTGGGGTTTGACATACTCAACTGGGCCAACCAACGGCTTCATGCAAATACCCTTTCTAATGGGAAATAGAGCAAAAGGTAAGATAATGACACTCATTATGACCCAATCTTTATTAATGACATAATGATAATGACAGCTCAAAGATGGAGCACCTATTACACTTATTGATGTAAAGAGCTGCACCAGAGACATTATCATGCTTACCATCCATAGATAAGACAAAAATCTTACCTGTCTCTAGATTTCAGAATGCCCTAAGTGTTCTCATGGGCCTGTCAACTATGTTTTCTACATACCTTCTGCCATTATCTCCCTCTTCCTTTCTAACAACCCCATGCTCAAATCCCTGGCTCATATAGCTTTGAATGCCATGAAATTGTTGGCTTTGCTGATGGGACCATCAAGAAAATACTAATGTTCACACCAGGCTGCTGTATCTCAGAAGACCCAAAGCCACTGGTCCCCAAGAAGCCAGGGGAGTGCTGACTCCCTGAAGAGTGGGAAAGTGCCTCCTGTCTGTCCAGCATTGCTCTTTGTCACATGGATCCCACAGTAGTGCCACCTGTGCACAAAAGACAGGTGGTCTCAAAGTCTCTCATGAGGCAGACTCAGTCATTTTCTGGCCTTAACCTTTCTCTCAATAGAGTTAATAACTGAATGTAATGACTCCCAGGAAAAACAGACAACTTCCTCTTTCTATTCTCTCAATTTCTCCTTCTATCAAAAATAAAACACACGAATAATCCCCACCTCCTTCAGTTAACACAAAAGCTTCAATACTCATTAACCCACGTAAATGGACAAGATTCCCTTCTATAAGCAATGGTGAAATTCACCCTGGAGTGGGTTCAATCATGCACCCCTAAAAATCCCAGAAAAGATGGTAGATTCTTAGAGACTTCCTGGTTCAACTCATCTATTTTTCAGATAAAGGCCAGAGACATGAGAATCTTGCCTATGGTAACACAGGTCTTTCCTGGGTATTCTGACTCTTGTTTAATGCTCACTGAAGTAGTGAGCAGTATAGCAGTGTGCTATAATAGCTCAGTATTAAGTTTTAAATAGCTAGTTTATCAGCTGCCTACCACAATGGAAATCTTTTTGCTTCATGGGTCCATCTCTTTGCACCCAAGTTTTCTCAGTAGGGCTTCACATTCTCTGTGGACAGAAGCAGATATATGGTAGGACTCAAAGATTTTTAATGGAGTCAAATGTCTCCAGTCCCCGAGAAGCTCAGCTGGCCATTAGGATTCAGGGTTTTTGTTTGGTTTTGGTTTCGGTTTTGGTTTTGTAATAAATATTTAGTCCATTTTCTTTTATTTTTCTTATTTTATTTTATTTTTTTCAGTGTTCCAAGATTCATTGTTTATGCACCACACTCAGTGCTCCATGCAATACGTGCCCTCAGTACTCACCACCAGGCTCACCCATCCCCCCACCACCCTCCCTTCCAAGACCTTCAGTTTGTTTCTCAGAGTCCAAAGTCTCTCATGCTTTATCTCCCTCTCTTATTTACCCCACTTCACATTTTCTTTCCTTCTCTTAATGTCCTCCATGTTACTCCTTATGCTCCACAAGTAAGTGAACCATATGATACTTGACTTTCTCTGCTTGGCTTATTTCACTCAGCATAATCTCCTCCAGTCCCATCCATGTTGCTACAAAAGTTGGGTATTCATCCTTTTTGATGGAGGCATAATATCCCACTGCATATATGGGCCATATCTTCTTTATCCATTGAAGGGCTTCTTGGATCTTTCCACAGTTTGGCAATTGTGGCTATTGCTGCTATGAACATTGAGGTACATATGGCCCTTCTTTTCACTACATTTGTATCTTTGGGGTAAATGCCCAGTAGTGCAACTGCAGGGTCATAGAGCAGCTCTAGTTTTAATTTTTTAAGGAAGCGGCATGCTGTTTTCCAAAATGACTGTACTGACTTGCATCCCCACCAACAGTGTAAGGGGGTTCCCCTCTCTCCACAGCCTCTGCAACACTTGTTGTTTCTTGCCCTCTTAATTTTGGCCATTCTGACTGGTGTAAGGTGATATCTCAATGTGGTTTTGATTGAATTTCCCTGATGGCTAATGACGATGAACTTGTTTTTCATGTGTCTGTTAACCATTTGTATATCTTCTATGGAGAAGTGTCTGTTCATGTCTTCTGCCCATTTTTTGACATGACCATCTTTTTTTTGGGTGTCAAGTTTTAGGGATTCTTTATAGATCTTGGATAGCAACCCTTTGTCTGTAGTGTCCTTTGCAGATATCCTCTCCCATTCCATGGGTTGCCTCTTTGTTTTGTTGATTGTTTCCTTTTCTGTGCAGAAAGTTTTTATATTGATGAAGTCCCAAAAGTTCATTTTCACTTTTGTTTCCTTTGCCTTTTAGCCTATTTTCTTTTTTTTTTTCAGTTTTACTGAGATATAATTGATGTACAGCACTCTATAAGTTTAAGTGTACCACATTATTACTCTGTTTTTACCTCAATCACTAGTTCACTTCTCTTTATTTCTGAGTCATATTCTATTGTATCAATGTACCAGAGTTTGTTTATTCACTTACCAGGTGGTGGTTATTTGCGTTGTTTCTAGTTTGGGGAGATTATGAATAAAGCTGTTGTAAGCATATAGTTTTTTGTGTGGGCAGAGTTTCACTTCTCTTGGGTAAATGCTCAGCCATACAGGTGGCATTTAACTCTATAAGGAAGTGTTAAATATTTTCCAAAGTGGCTGGACCATTTTGCATTACTACAAGGCATGCCTGAGAGTTGCAATGCTCTACATTCTTATCAAGTCTTGATCTTGCAGTGTTTAAATTTTAGTCAGCAAAGAGATGTGTATTAGTATTTTATTCTGATTTTAATTTGTATTTCCTAATGACTAATATGTTAAGTATCTTTTCCTGCATTCATTAGCCATTCATGTACCTTCTTCAGCTAAGTGTCCAATTCTTTTGCCCATTTTTGCTGAGTTTTTACTATTCTTTGCCAGATTTCCTTATATATTCTAGATACAAGTATTTTATAGTAAATGTGTTTTACAAATATTTTCCCCCAGTCTGTGGCTTTCCTGTTCATTTTCCTTTTTAACCATGCCTTTCAAAGGGCAGAACATTTTAATTTTGATGAAGTTCTGCTTATCTTTTTTTTTCATAATTTATCATTTTTGTGTCTCAGCTAAGAAATCTTTGCTTTATTCATGATTGCAAAGACATTTTTCCCCATATTTTCCCCTAGAATTCATAATGTTAGGTCTTACATGTGGGCCTAGGTGTCATTTTTGAATTTTTTTTTAATATGTTGCAAGATTTGGGTTAAGGCCTATGATTTCACATATGGGCATTCAAATTCCAACACAATCTGTTTAAAAAGTATCCTTCCCTGCTGAATTTCTTTGGTTTCTTAGTGTTTGGAGATTGTGAATAAAGTTGTGTATTTGTGCAGCTCCTTTGGATTCCATTCTCTTGTATTCATTTGTATTTTATCCTTTCATAAGCACATACTCCTGTTTAAAGTAGCTTTATAACAAATCCTGAAATCAACTTTGTCCTTTTTCAAAATTGTTTTCACTGCTGTTTCCTTTGCTTTCTCATAAAGGTTCTAAGATTAGTTTGGTGATTAAAAAAAAAAAACTTGCTGGGATTTTGTTTTGGATTACTTCAAATCTATAGATAGATTTAGGAAGGACTGACATCTTATTGAGTCTTTCTGGACACTTTTTGATACTAAATCATTTCTTCTACCTTGGATTATGAAAGCAGTCACTCAAGTGACTTGGCCTCATGACTGAATATGAACTGGATCTTAGCTATTGGCAAATAATGAATACTGACTCTAACCTTATAGGGCATAGAATCATGTGCTATCGCACATTGAAATCATGGGCCTATGTTTTTACTTCTCTCTTTAACCATATCAATACCGTGTAACTTTGCAGTGCCCTCCTACAGTGGATAAGGGTAAGCTGCTCCACTTCTTGATACTGGACTCAACCATGTGAATACATTTGTCCCATAGAATTTAGAAGATGTGACACAAAGACTGAATCTTGTACATTAATCATTGAGCAAAAGTACATTGTGCCTTTGTCCCATGGAATTTAGCAAATGTGATGCAAAGACTTGAAATGATCTTGTACACTGGGGCTTGTTTTTTGGTACCTTTGCCATTGCCTTGAGATTTACATGTCTTAGAGAACAAGAAGCATGTGAAACAAAACTAAATTGCCCCACTCATTCCAGCCAAGGGCTGCCTAGATCAGCTGACAGCCAACTGATCCCCAGACACATGAATATACACAGTCAAGATCAGCATAACTGTGTAGCCAGTCTCTCCAAATGCACTTCTAATCCCAGAATCAAGTAAAACTATAAAACTCTGGAGAACTCCATTTCACTCCATTTTTATTTTTAATCACAAAGAGGTTATATTATCTTAACCCTTTTGGTTAATGATTGAGCATCCTGACTATGTTATGAGGATGGGTCTAGAGGAAAAGGTCAAAAGAAAGACAAGCAACCAAAAATGATTAATCAACTTTTTTCTTTTTATCGAAGTTCTTAGAACTATTTGCTGAATTGTGCTTTTTCTTTAATAGCTATCCTTTGAGGTAGGAATGCCATTGCATAAAGATAAGAATCATAACATTTAAGACATATTTATGAAGTTTAAACCACTAACTTGGCTGCAGTTGAAATACATTCAGCTCCTCCCTGCTGTGCTCAGAGCCATCCCAAAGGCTGGGCTGGCAAAGCTTCCTGCTACTGCTGCCTCTTCCCCAGCTGGCACCGCAGGCTATGAGACAAATGTAGGCATTTAACCCACATTAAAGTGCATCTGAAAGTATCAGAATTTGTGTTTTTTGGGGCTTTGACATGGGACACATTTCTAATCAGTGGGGTGTGTTTAGATCATAGGCCCTTAATAACAGAATGATTTTTACACAGCTTAAATTCCAGATTCTCCTAATGGGGTCAAAGAGAAGACAGATGCCCCACAACCATGCGGCTGTTGAGGGCAATACCCACTGTAAGAGGGGCCTCCCGGGCTCCGGACAGAAGCACACCACAGCCTGTCCATCTTTAAGAAAGCTCAGGGTGGCCTGGTGTACTTGAGACCCTGACTTTTGGCAGTTGACTCATCTGGTTTATTTTGTTCACTCACTCTTACCCAGTCTCCCGATGATTTTATCACTTACCTATAAATTACGTCGCCTCCTTGATGAATGAAAATAGACTTTGGGAAAACCAAATTTGGTTTAGATTAAATTCTTGGGCGAAAAATACAAAGCACTAGTCTCTGAGGCCAGTCTGGGGCTAGGAACATAATTTAAAAGAGGTGGTCAAAAAAGTTAAGCCTTATGAAATATTCTGAAAAGCAAGGCAGGCCTAAGTTGATAGTGTCTACAAATGTGTTTACATGAAAAGAATAAATCAAAGCACATTCAATAAAAGCGATAGGAGACAGATGATGTGATGGAGTCACATATACTTGGGTTCAAATCTCTTTACCCCTTGCCAGCTGTGGGATGGAGTCTCAGTTTCCTCTTTTCTAAAATGGGGACAATAAAAGAGCTTACTTCAAAGCACTGTCATAATCTTTAAAAGCAATAGTATATAGAGAGTGACTGATACTATTCGCAACTGGGTATGTATTCAATAAAAAGTAGTTAGTATTGTTAGTATCATTGCCATTATTTCTAGTGAAAATGCTTTGATGTGATGTTATGTCAAAAACAACCAGGATACGAAGTCTAATCTGCAGTATATTTACAACTGTGCTAAAAATAATAATAGGGAAATGTTGCAAATACATTGAAAGTTCCTGTGTGAGTTAGGATTATGGATGGCTTCCTTCTTTTCTATTATACAAATTTTCTGCTTTGATATTATACTAGATTTATGATTAAAGTACTTAAAATTGAAAATTATTTCATTTATGAACAATATCATTTATGTAGTACCCTTTATGGTATTCTTACTTAAGAGTTGAACCCGAATCCAGTCACGAAGGAACCATCACTAAGGCAAGATAGTGGGATATCCTGGAAGACAATTTTCTTGACCTCTTCAGAAAGATAATGTCATTAAAATTAAAACAAAAACAAAAACAAAGGCAAGAGGACTGAGAATTTGCACTAAAGTATAAAAGACCCGAAAGATACAGCAATCAAATACAGTGTGTGATTCTTGACTGGATCTTGGATCAGAGGGAAAAAACTTAGTTTTGGGAAAATTGGGAAATTTAAATAGCATCTGTATATCATATGATATGGTAATGTTTCTTGGCTATGATGAAGAAAGTGTCATTATGTAGCAGAACTCCCTTATTCCTGGGAGATGCATGCTGAAGTATTTATAAGTGGCATGTCATGATATTGGCTATATATCTATATGTCTGTGTATCTACCTATCTTATCTCTTGAAAGAAATAAAGCAAATACAAATAAATATTTCAAAGCTGCAAGGAAACTTAGAGGCTTAATCAAAGTGATATGCAGAGAAACCAAGTGAGTTAAAGGTCAAAGTGGACAAGATTAAACCAACAGATAAACCAAACAGCCTTACTATGGTTAGTCAAGTTACATTTTCTCAGAATATTAGGTCTTCTGAAGAGATAGAAGATTCTACGACTATAGTCCCCAGAATTTCCAGTACCTGAAACCTCCTGTCTCCGAGAGAAATAGGACAAGGTTTTAAAAGTCATATTAGTTATTATATTAATAACATTATCTATGGTCTAAAATTTTTTTTAAGTTTTTAAAGTGATTTCACATCTGTTAAGTGCTTTGGGTCTCACAAGAAACCAATTGGAAATGGTTGTATAGTCTTATGACATATGACATACTTTCACTGTGATTTATTTTACATAGCTTTCTTACTTCTACACAAAATTCCCAGCAGACTGAAACCATGTTATTCAAACATACATACGTATGAATAAATGCACTTGTATATTTTAATTCCCTGATTCCCTAAAGTACTCAGCACTCGGGTTGATTTTGGTTATTCTCACTATTGCTTATTCGATTCAGTGGATAATACAAGGAGGCTAAGATACAGTTCCTGGCTGAGGCATGTATGGGCTCTTGGGAGACCAACATGTAAGTGAGCAATTAGAGTAATATGTCATCATAGAGATCAGTCCAGAGTACTATTGGAGAACAGAGAAGAGCTGCCTCATTCCAGGTCAGGGACAAAGGAGGCCAAAAAGGCAACAGACTGAGGAGGTGACCTCTTCCCCAGATTTCCTGGAAAATGGCTGCCACTCCCGAGTCAGGGGGCATGGGTTGGAGAAGCGTCTTGTCCTCATTACCTTGAGGTCACCATAAGGAGATAATGTGCTGAAGGACAACCAGCAGACTCTTGTCTTGAGTCCCTTTGATTTTCTTGTTGGCTTCCAAGGTCATTTGTGCAGACTAGAAAGGAAGGCCAGTATACATGTCCCTGAGTAGTAATTAATGTTGTAGAAGAGCCAATAAGACAGGGAATCTCTTGGGTTACAAGAAGAAGAAGGACTGGGGAGGCTTCCCTCCTACCTGCCCACCCACTCCCAGCAGTTGGAAGAGGGTAAAAAATGAGAATGAAACTGCTCAAACATCCCTCCAGTTATCCCTAACCTGAGCATGTCACACCAGGGGAATATCTGGTGAATTTTGGAGGATTGGTATGGGATTTTGTCATTTCAAAGTAAAGTGTTCATTTTGAATACACTTGGTTATGAGTTGTTTATAGACCTTTTCCAGCAACTGTCCTTCAGTGGGCTTTCAGCTCTATGGCTTGAGAACATCATAAACACTCCAGCATGTCCTTAACATTTGTATCTGTATGCTCTAGACTCCAATGAAACGAATATTGCTGACCCAGGGCTGCTTTGTTCAGTTCCTTTACCAGAACTGGAATAATTATAAGGTCACCCAGACCAAAAGAGCCATTGGCAGAATTTTGATGTTTGAACCTTATGAACAAAAATAGTGATGTAGAGGGACAAGTATCATTTTGTCATAGGAATTCACAATGAAAATGAAAACCAAAATGATTGCTTACAATTTACATTTGTTTACAATTTTTTATTTTACAATTGTCCAAAACTGATCTCTGTGCAGATGCTGAGGTTCTGTTTCCAGGGTCAGATGAAAGCAAACACAAAAGAGCCTGTCCTTTGTGTGCATTGAGGGAATGAGAACAAACCATCTGCTTTGCCAGCAAGAAAGAGTCTACCCTCCCAACTCTGGTCTTCACATTGGGAGAGTCTTCCATCTGAGGAAGGACATGGTGCAGGATGGACTTAGAAAGGACTGGGACAAAGCAAAATTTATTAAATATTTACCCTTGGCCTCTGGAATTGCAAAATGCAAAGACAGGAAATCTGTGACAACTCTCTCGAATAGATGGCAAAATCTTGAGTGACTCTCTAAAATATTTTGGTAAATAACAAACTCTAGTGTGGGGAGTGGGCCAATTAAATAAAATTGTTAACATTAACACTACCAGAGGTGTATTCTAGGCTGGAAATAATGAGATAAGGTGTGTCTGTGAGAGAAAGAAAGTGAGAGAGAGAGAGAGAGAGAGAGAGAGAGAGAGAGAGAGAGAATGAAAGCAAGATGAGATGGAGGGGGAGTAAGCCTATTATACAATCCTATGACCCTATCATATTGGCTCCCAATACAATAAAATAGGAGTGGCAAAAATTTGATTAATGATGGTATTAATAACACAGACCTTAATTCTCCAAAGAGACTATTTGAAGAGGGTAGCACTAGTTATATGTGTAGGCTCTGGGATATTTGTCTCCATATGTCTCCATATGTGTGTTACAGATCTGTAGAAATAAACAAAGATGACCCAAATGGGAACACACAAACTATTTGTTCAGCCTGTAGCACAGGAATCATCATTTATATTTAGCAGAAGTACCTAGGCAGGTAGAGCAGTAGGAATGCTTCAGAGTGAAGAAAGGAGAAGGCTACCTGTATGCTCCAGAGGTTGCTGGGGGAACCTAGAAGTAATCCTATGTGATTGATTTGGGATCATATTGGTCCTGAGTTGGAAACAGAGGATAAAAAAATAAGGAACTTTGAAGCACTGATGAGTTCCTGACTATCCTGGAGCAATAACTCATGGGTCGGAGCTCTATCTACATGTATGGGTTGGTCACTGTCCATCTATATATTCCCCTGGGCTGTTCACGTCTCCAAAATTGGTACTAGGTGCCTGGATGTGTTCATTTCCTTTAGTTCCTTTTGTCATTCACCCATTTGTGCTTGAGGCAATGGGTACAACATTAAAAGCCCCTGGAAAACACACCATGGTCCAGGAAGTTTCTCCAAGTCTCAGCCTGACCTTTCATTCTAACTTTATGTTATGCTTTGACTTCATGGCTCCCCATTCGGGGGTGATCTTCTTGGACTGCCCTATTGAGACTGGAAACTTCACCTCCTAGTTCAGGACTTTGATTCTGATAGTGGAACCTCAGAGAAAACATCTGGTGGACTCTTCCACCCTACCTCTAATTATGTTAGCCCTCTAGGACCTCACCAACTGGACTTTCCAATCCATCCATCCAGGAGGAGTATCAGATAGGGTTATTTTATAAGGCTAAATGGAAGCCCTGCCCTCTAAACTATTACTTAAGATATGACACATACTTTAAAATAAACTTTTAAGTATGGGGTCCATGGAGATAAAAACTAGGAACTAACTCTTGTAGAGAAAAGGAGAGAGAGAGAGAGAGAGAGAGAGAGAGAGAGAGGGAGGGAGAGAGAGAGAGAGAGAGAGAGAGAGAGAGAGAGAATAAGCTAGGGACTGGGGGGAATCTATTGGGATCACAACAGCCCAGTGGTTGTGACATTATTAGAAACACCAAATCCACTCTTGGCCCATTTTCTCTAACAATGGAAAACTCAAATCATAAGTAATTGTGTTCTTTAAGTTCTATGAAAACTTCCTAATCAAAATCCAGGCTGCCAAGCTCAGAAGGAGGTATTCTCAAAGTTGGGCTGAGGAAGAAGGAATGCAGTTAGCGTGGCTCCTTCTTGGCTTTGCTTTTGGACATTATATTGCTTTCCTCCAATGTGTCATATTAGTTTTTTAGATGGCATCACTTATAAACAAGTCCCCACGAACCCTAGCACCCAGCTACTCTCAAGACTTCTTGATATTGTATTCCCTATGATAAACTCTCCACCAAGGACAGAAGAGTATTTTTCTTTGCCTTAAAAAAATAAACAGAACAAAGGAGGAGAAGAAAAGAAAGACTGGCTTAGAGGGCTCTCTTAGCAGATTGCTTAATCATCAGGATGCTTAAGGCCAGATGACTCCATTACAGGCTCAAATTCCTCATTTTCTTGGGAGTCATTTTACAACTGAATTCTATCTTCCTCCCCTTGCAGAAACGTAGGCACTAGATGGTTTCACGACTGGTCGTTAAGCCATGCTTTATGCTCACCCTCTGCCAGGTTATAAGAGAGGATGCTCTCTCCTCAGCAGTGCCCAGACCATGGACTCACCCTACAATGAAAGTGACAAGGAACACTGGGGATAAGAAGAGACCCTTGATTTGCCTTTTTTTTTTTTTTTTTACATAAACAGAATTTGAATTGAATTATCTACAAATGAAAGGAGAGATAGAAGTAAAAATAGGCTGCATGGGGAAAACAGCTCTGTACAAAGCTGTTTTCATTAACTAGTATGACTCACTTATAAGGTCTTTCGGTAAGGTTAAAGATGGTAGGCTGCTACCCATACCAGCAGAGCACTCTGGGCCCTGAACCATGTGTCATGGGCCCTGTGCTGAAGAAGCCACAGGGCCTTAGTTTGGGGCTCCAGGGCAAGGGGAGCTGTTGATGCAGGGACATATGCCTCCTTGTGTTCTCCCTTTCTGAGGCTCCTGACTCAGCAAATGAAGGGAGTGGGGTAACTGGCTTTATTTCTACCTATGTGACTAGCAAGAAATCTGTGGATTGCTCTATTAGTCTCACTCAGCCTTCCACTTCCCCATCCATCTCTTATTCCACAGTTTTAATAATCATTGACGATCCAGGCAGGAATCAGTTATTCACTAGGGACTACAGAATGACGATTCTTTAACCCTATCATTCCTTCTATTAAATGATATTCTCCTGTAAAATTGTTTTCCTTTTTAAAATTTATTTTTAATATGTGTTCTATTTGTGACTAGGAAGTAGTCCATGGGCTGACTTTTGACATTTGCCATAAGTCAGTGGAATAAAATTTTGAATATGCTATATATTCAAGTTAGTCTCTACGCCTATCTCTTTGCGCCCCCCCCCCCTTTAAACCAAAGGCACAGTGTTAGGTGCTTTAATGGTGTTATAATATTTTTTCATCTAACAGATATTTAATGTGTGCTATATGCTAGGTGCTGTTCCAAGGGCTTAGAATACAGCAATGAATAGATAAAAATCCCTACCTCATAAGCTTCCTTCAGCAGCAGAAAGGCAGATAAACATAAGTGAATAAAATATATACGGTAGGTGAGGGTAGGTGCAATGAAGAATAAAGGAGGAAAGGGGATGAAGCAGGAAAGGAGGAGAGTTTGCAATTTTGAATAGGATCGGTAGAATCCCTAAGAGGGTGACATTTGAGTAAATACCCTAAGATCTAGGTCATGCCAACATCTGGAGGAAGAACACTCCAGATGGCAGTAACATCATATGCAAAGACCCTGAGGCAGGCATGAGCCTGGCCTGTTTAAGAAATAACAAGGAGACCAGCATAGGTACATGGGTATTTAATAGGGCAAGAGGTCAGAGAGAGGGATGGGGCAACAGATCCTGTAGGATCTTTCTTGTGGGCCACTGTCAAGATTGTAGCTTTTACTCAAAGTGACATGGGTAGCTTTTGGAGGATTTTGAGTATAAGTGACATTATGTGACTTACATTTCAACAGGGTCTCTTTAGCTGCCAATTATCCCCCACATTCAAAGAGAAGACTGTTATCATCCTTTTTATGCCAGAAGGAATCAAGACTCACAGAGGTTAATAAGTGATATGCTCAGGTCACCACCTCTTAAGGAGGAAAGCCATGACTCAATCCAGGCTGTTATCTATCAGTTTATAAAGTAAAACAGACTAGCAGACTTCGTTATTAAGGATGAAGTGGGGTTGGGGGTTATCTGGGAAGACACAGCTCCCCAGCCCAGGGGCCTCTGAAAACTTGTTCTCCATTCTCCATTCTGTTGGGCAACAAATATTGAGATGCTTAGCATAGGGCAAAGATATGTTATTAATCTTCTCTTTTCTCGTTGAGCCTTCTTATCTTTCCAAAAGATGACATTTCCAAAACCATGAGTGCAATAAACTTAAGGCCATAGAGCATGACTCTTTAGAAGACAGTTTCATGAGCTGTAAAAAGTAATCATGGTTTGTCAAGTCAGCAAACCTCTCCCCTTCGGCCTTCTAACCATCACTAACTGCCTGTTTTGGAAAGGGCATGCTTTTGTTTTTTTTACTTCTCAAAGCTGCTGATGGGGGAAAACAGTTTCTTTACCAGAGGACCCTGCATGTCAGCTCTGACCATTTGGGGCTGATAAGAAAATTTTACTCAATGGTTTCCTCCTGGCCTCTCTGCTGAGGAGACAGGCTGCTGACCAAAGAATTGTAACAACAGCTGGAAGATGGTAAGTTCTATAGAGTAATCCAAGGAAAGTCCAGCTCGTTCAATAAGCAAATGACAACGTTGGTAAAAATATTTCTGTACTCTTTTTTTGCATTGCACCGGTCTATTTGAGAAAAATCAGCTTGCTGGCATAATATAAAAATAAGCATGTTGTCTTTTTTTTTTTTAAAGAATGACATGTAAGCAGTGCCATATTTGACAATGTACTAGAAATATAATCATACTTTTTATACTCAAGTTACATAAATTTGAATGTGAATGGTATCTATTATTGAGTCTTCAATGCTTAGTGCTTTGGCTGGAGCAAGAATCCTTTATGAATAAGGGCAAGGGCCCTGTTCTGTCATTCAGATGTAATAAAACAATGTGGATCTCAGGCACCGGCATTACCAAAATACCTATTTGGATGAGGACGATGACTATGTGGCTCAGGCCAGTGTGACACTCTCTGTAGCCGGAGCCAAGATTATGAAGTGTGCTCACACACAAAGCCTCATTGGAGGATCATCATGATGTGTCTTCGGAGTGGCTGTCACTTCCTCTGTCTTTTTTTTTTTTTTAAGATTATTTATTTATTTGACACAGAGAGAAATAACAAGTAGGCAGAGAGGCAGGCAGAGAGAGAGGAGGAAGCAGGCTCCCTGCCCAGCAGAGAGCCCAATGCGGGCCTCGATCCCAGGACCCTGAGATCATGACCTGAGCTGAAGGCAGAGGCTTTAACCCACTGAGCCACCCAGGCGCCCACCTCCTCTGTCTTACAGGCAGGGCAACAGGCTTAGAGAAGTAAGCAACTGCTGTGACAATGCTCAGCAAATAGGAGTTCAGATTCCAAAGCAGACCTGCTGAGTCTAAAGCCCAGTAATCTTGGGTACCCTTCACTGTTGGTGTGGCATTGCTACAGCTCTGATTTCACAAAGCAAACTTCCCATCATCCCCTACGATCCTTCTCAGGAAGGACTGCTGTTTCGGTTGTTAAGGATGACCAAGCACCAGCTGTGTATTCAGTGACCTGCTCAACTACTTCATATGCCTGGGATGTCATCTCGGATGAAAGAGACTAGCGAATTGAAAGTATCAGTTGGGCCCTATCTAAGGAATGTATAGTCCCTGTCCCAATTAGTTAGTCCATCATCTATCTGTGAATTTTTTTTTCTACTAAACTTCCTTTACAACAGAGATTTAATCATTTTCTTGAAGTTTTCTATGGGGGAAAGTGTCCAGTGATCAAGAGAGCTTATTTCACACTGCCTACTATATTCTAATCTTAGAAATTCACAATGTACTTGGCAATGGAAAAGCTCTGGAAATCCCACATCAATAAACAAAATTTTAATTTTGTTTAGCACACAGTTTTCTAACCTTATTTGAGCATGATCTTTGTTTGCCGGTGTAATCGCTATTAACATCTCAGAAACTCCATGGAATATGGAGCTCTACCAGAGACTCCCCACTAGAACAGAAGCTCCTTTAGAAGAGAGTTTTTTGTTTCTCTTGTTTATTGTTACATGCTCACTTTCTATCTAGATTAGTGCCTGTCCTATAGAAGGTGGTTATTAAATATCATTTGAATGAACACATAGAGTATTCTCCTTCATTTTATTCCTGGTGTTCTAATGTTATAGATAAACTCCAAAAATGGAAAAAAATCCCTTAATTATTTATTTGAACAAATACCACACTGCAATGGACACATTTATGCCAAAACCTCCAAATGAAATGACCAAAATATTTTTCTATGTTGTATACAATATTGAAAAGTAAAGGCCACAGTACACTAGCTAAAGATCAAACTCAAATATTAAACTAAGTATTTTCTCACATTGTGAGTCTACAAAACACCCAAATTTTTGGAAGAAAAGTAAAAACTTTGATCATTCTGATACTCTGCACACAGATGCCAAAAATCTTTGTATTGAAAACAGCTGCTTGACTGGCCATTTTTCACACATCTTCCCAATGCTGGGTGCAGGGAGGACTCCATGGCTGCAAAACTTTCATGGAAAGAAAAATGGCAATAAGTTTCCCCTTCCTTGAATGGGTATTGTGAGAATTCAGAATGTTTTCAAAAAAAACAGTATACCAAAATTGGGGTTATTCAAGCTCATTAGCAAGGACTATTTTTGAAAGTCAGTAACATTTTAGAGCACAGCAGGCCTTGGAGATCACTCAGCTCAGTGCCTTCTTTAAAAAAAAGGGGGGGGGGAGAAAGACAAAGAAAGGGACACAAAATTAGCAAGGAAGCCCTAGCTCTATAGCTACCACCACTTCTACTACTACTACTACTACTACTACTTCTTCCTCTTCTTCTTCTTCTTTTCTTCTTCTTCTTCTTCTTCTTCTTCTTCTTCTTCTTCTTCTTCTTCTTCTTCTTCTTCTCCCTCCTCCCTCCTGCCTCCTCCCTCCTCCTTCTTCCTTCTTCCTTCTTCCTCTTCTTCTTTTTGAAGATTTTATTTATTTATTTGACAGAGAGAGATCACAGGTAGGCAGAGAGAAAGAGAGAAGGGGAAGCAGGCTCCCTGCCGAGCAGAGAGCCCGATGCGGGGCTCAATCCCAGGACTCCGAGATCATGACCTAAGCTGAAGGCAGAGGCTTTACCCACTGAGCCACCCGGGCTCCCCAAAATAGGAGAATCTTATGTAATCCTATCTCCTTATTTTCTGGGTGAGAAAATGTAGAGAACAACCGTGGATGGCTGGGACTATTACCAGTGAATTCAGGATTCTTTAGAGCTGGACTTTCTGAAAGAACTTTCTGCAATGACAGAAATGTCTAATACAGTAGCTATTAAGCACTTGAAATTCAGCTAGTGCAAATGAAGAACTGAATTTGTTTGTTTGTTTTAAGATTTTGTTTTATTTATCTAAGAGAGAGAGAGAACATGAGAGGGAAGAAGGTCAGAGGGAGAAGCAGACTCCTCGTGGAGCTAGGAGCCCGATGCAGAACTGATCTGGGACTCCAGGATCATGACTTGAGCTATTATAATGGATACCACGGCTCTAAAGGTCCAGTCTAGATATATTCCATTTACTGGGGTTGTCGTATCATCCTGGGTTTGTTGTACCATCCTCCACCAGGATTTGGTCATGCCCAAACTCCTAAATTATGCCACTTGTTATATAGCATTGCATTATATATGTTTTATAAACATGAGAAAATCAATATGAGAAAACAAGGAGAAAAATATCCTCATTTGTGATTACACAAGCAACACCAGATCTGACATAAAAGTCATCACAGATAGTCATTTTGTTTCCAATAAATCTATCTGCTCTATAATCTTGGGAAGGAAATAAAATCATGAGAATGTACAGAAGCTATATATAACCCTCCAGCATGCTTTTGTTTTTAAGTGTTCAGATGATCTCTAAAATGACTGCCGATTATTTATTTCTTAGTATAACCTCTAAATATTTTGTAAAGGCCAATCTCTTTTAGCCCCTTTCCAGCTAAATAACTTCTTGCAGAGACACACACTAATCACATCATTTTTTAAAAAATCAGGCAGGGAGTTTTGCTTTCTTCTGCCATGTATTGCCTCAGAAGCTAACCGAAACATCTCGACTTGCCCACCAGCTAGCTGTGTCCTGTATCCAATTAGTTTCAGTAAATTATTAGGAAAAGAAGAGCACTGTTGAAACAAGAGCCGCATGCAATATTTAGATTTACAAACTAATACAGTATAAAGGCTTCCTAAGAAGCTTTCATGCTTCCTCCTGAAAGACTGGCTCCTTCAAATAATACCATTGATCCCAACTTCAGACAGTTGGCCACAGAGAAGTCAGGCAGTGGACACTCAGAGAACTAATTCAAAGTGGGGCGAGGGGCTATTTCCATGGTACGTTAATGCTTCAGGACTCAAAAGGCCAATGTTCTTGGATCTTCACGTACTTTACCAGATAATTCAGCTTTCTTGTCTTGATAAAGTCTGGCCTTGAAGACTTGTTTTTCAATGTCCATCTTCCAAGAGAAAACAAAAAAAGTTTCACCTGATGGAATTTGCCTGTCTGTATGAATATTTTCTCCCTTTTTGGGTGGCCAAATCTCCTCTTCTTAAAATATCTCTAGTATTTGCAGAAGTCAAGAATGGTCGACTGCTAGGATCCTCCATGTGCTACATTTGTAGCAAGAGAACGTCAATACAGACTGAAATTGGAATTTCAAGATTTTTCCTATTATCTAATTTTGTCTAAGACTCTGCTTAATAATGGGGAGGGTCACAGGCGGGAAATCAGAAGGGAAGCTGCAGACTTTGCCTCTAGAGAATTTGTGGTGAGCACTGTCTCAGAAAGTACTCTGACCGCAGAGAAGATTAGGAGACCAAATGAATCCCATGGGCCCATGAGCCCAGAAAACTGTTTATGAACCTTTTTTTGGACATACATGAAAGAGGCCAAAACAAGTTTTAACAAAGCTTCTAAAAGTTGAGACACTCTTTGATGTGACTCATTAATTCAAGGAAAGGAGAAAATAATACAGAAATTATATAAAGAAAAAATCTTGGTCACATTATGAACATCTTTTGATCCAAATCAAGAGTCCTAATAGTAAACTAAATGTGTTTATGTGTAGGTTATATTTGAAATCAGTAGATGAGTCCTAATATCTGAAAACTGGCACATCAGATTGTTCGGTTCAAACCTGCAGGTATTCCATCGGGGAATGTTATTTTCCCCAATCAAGCAACAGAGAAGACAGATATTTGAATTTTTTACAGACTTGTGAATGTAGGACATTACTTCTAACAATCGGGCAGAAAATAGCACCTTGGTTCAATGTAATGCCACATGGTCTATAATAACAAGTTGCTTTGAAAATGTAATACTTTTATAGAAATATAATTCTTTCACATTTGTTTTGTTGACAAATAGACCAGGTAGCCGCAGAGAAGGTCCATGGGACACTTTTCTCAGAAGCACACGCCTCACTTTAGCCAAGAAAAGAGAAACAACTTGATCGGTGTGTATGTGAGTATCATGAAACACTTAATCAGAAAGGTATACAGATCTTTCTTTTCCATAATCATGAGACCTGAGATTTTTCTCGAGGGAAATGTTCCAACATGAGAAAGAAAATACATAGTTCAAAAAGCCCATGTTTTCAATTTGCCACCACATGGTTTAAATTATCTATGTATTTATTAAGGGCGCTAAATAGGCAGCTTAATTTAGGGAGAGGGGTCATTCAAGTAGAGAAAAATCATGTTTAATCCCTTAGCTCACTACAGGTTGATTGTGCTTTTTAAATGCATACAGCCTCAGCTAACAAAATTCCTCTTGATAAGAAGGTCCCCGTCTGCTTCTAAATTTGTGGCTGCCAATAACAATGGGAACTTGTTAAGCTCCTGGCTCCTGGCCCAGCCTCTCTGGGCATCTTCCAGAATTAGGGATTTGTCAGTTATTTTCTCTTTATGTTGCCAGTGTGCTTGCCTCCAATTTGGGGGTCTCCCTCTCCGTTCTTGGTTTACCACGTCTTTGTCAAATTACGATAGAGAAGAAGCAAAAGGACCAGGACATCACAGATTCTTTCCCTGCGTGATAAGACTGCCTTGGTTTTCTCTCTGAGTCAGGATAGAGTAGGTCCTAGGGGAATCATGAGGAAGACATGATTACATGTCAGGTGATGGAAATCTGAACACCTACTGGACATTTGGCAATGTTACAGAATTCTAACTTTTTCAGACATCATAATGGAATAGCTATGCTTTTATAAAGAGTACTAATGTTTTAAAAATACAGCATAAAATATTAAAATATTATCGATGAAATTATATGTAATTTGTTTCCAAATAACATGGAGTGGGAAAATAGATGGAGATACAGATGAAACAAAATTGGCCATGAGTTGATAATGGTTAAAGGTAATTGATGAAAACATATGGGTTCATTATACTTTTATTTTTGGACACCATTTTGACATTCTCTAAAACATAACCTAAAACTAACCAAACAAACAAAAATTGAAGAAAAAAAAAGTGGCAGAAAAGAATACAAGATCCTCAAGTAGTCCTCTTTGGACAAATTTTAGGGACAGAGGGTAATAGTCTAAGAAGCCTGCTGGGTAGGACCCTCAGGCTGAGCATGATTAGGATTTATTAGCCTCTCTCCTTGGTTCTCTGACCTCCACTTCCTAGAGTCACAGGGCTGAAATGCCCTGGGTCATTTCTCTATATCCCCAAACATGGCAGAAACAGATTCTCTGTGTGGATCTGGGTCCAGATACAGTCTTCAAGTTCCACCTATTTTTATTTCAACCCACCCATGTGGCCAGACAATGGCAGGAAGCGTTTCTCCTGATGACCCCATAGCAGCCTTCCTTCCTCTTAGGTTTGTTGCTGTGGCTTCAGTTGTCTCGGTCCCCTCCATGTGCTAAAAGCAGCCCCTTCAGGGCTTCCCAAGACTCTGGCACTGTCCTTCACCACCCTGAGTAGTTATGTTGATGACCAGGGTGTAGACTCGGTTCTCCAGCTGGGAGCAGTATCCGTGAACACCCGAGTGGTAGCCCCAGGCATAGGTCTCTTGGCCTTATATCTGATTCTGAGGCCATGAGCCATTCTGCCTTCCTTGTGGCAGCTCTTTCAAGCCTCATTTTGGAGAGGTTGCCCTTAACTTAGCAGATATTGTGGGCTTCAGATTTTGACATAAAAATCTCCTGTGAAGTACTTTGGGCCACAGTCAATATTTTCCTCCTCGGTTTGCCTGAGACACCTCTACCTGACCACTCCAAGCAGAGGTTTTAGAGGAAATAGGAAGAGAGAAGTGTGTTATAAAAAGAAATTGGCATTAAGGACCACAAGATGGAAATAGCAGAACAAGCCTGCGAAGAGAAAACCTTCATCTCCTGCACCCAAATCTTTAGTTCTCAAGTACTTCTTACATTTGATATTACGTTTTACCCTTATTCTTAAGGGTAGGGAAAGGTTGAATATGAAAAAGATTGGTCTGGGAGTACAAAACTTGTGTCCCCACTCAGCTGTTAACCAGTTCCTGACCAAACATCAAACTGGGTGTACTTTATTCTGCTCAATTATCCAGTATCAAACACCTACTGTAAGCCATCCATAGCACTAGGCTATACATAAAGGACAACAAAGATAAGAAATGGGCTCTGCTTTCAAGAAGCCCAAGGGAAAGCAGACCCATAAATTACAAGCCACGAAATGTTGTAGTATAAGGTCTAGGGTTCACCAAGAAAGGAATCGTTTATTCTATCTGGTTTATGAAGTGGGGGATGGTCAGCTAGGGCTTGCCACACCTCAGTCTTCCTGTGATTATCACAAGGAAGTCAGACTAGAGAATCTATAAAATCATTCTTGTAGAAGTATAAGAATCTCTGAATGTATGTAACTGGGAAAGACACAGAAATGTTGGTGATTTGCCCATAGCCCTATAAAGAATTTGTGGTGAGGTCAAGGCTAGGAAAGGGTTTTGTGATTCCTGGCTCAGTGTTCCTTTTATCAGGTACTAACTCAGTTTCAGTGCTAAAAGTCACCTTACAATGTTAATTAATTCAAATGTCTGCTTATTTCATCCAAAACAGGACTTTAAAAAAAAATCACCAGTGGTTCTCAGCTTGTACCTAATTTTGAATGAAGGGAAAGAATGGTCTGAAAACTCTCCATTTTCCTCACAGCACATGATGAGCACTGGGGCTCTTTGCAGAAGTCCCTCATGGTAAAAACAAAACAAAACGTAGTGCTCATTCCAATAAACTTGCAGTCAACCCTAGCCCAGAAGCAAAATCCCATGCAGAGAATATAACCCCTTGTTCCTCACAAATCTAAAAGAGAAAGAGATTTATGAGTAGAGCTTTTAGCTGTACGAACAGACCATTGTTCATTAGGTGTCTTGTTGAAAACTTGGTTTTTCACTGAAACCCAGAAATTCTTATGTACCTATCAATAGCAAAAAAAAAAAAAAAAAGAAAAGAAAAAAAGGCAGAGTTCTAAAAATGGAAAAGAAATGTAGAAAATGAGAGGGAAAGAGAGGGAGAAAAATGGGGGACAGGGAGAAAGATGGAGGGAAGGGGGAGGGGAGGGAAGAAAAACACACTATGGACTCAAATCTGTAGCTAATGATGTCTGCACTAGGCCAGCTTCAGTTCAGCCATACTCTATTAAAATGCCACATTTAGGAATTTAATGAACCTTGATTCCTTGTCAGATTAGTAAAGTTTCACTATCTGACTCTAACTTAATGCTTGTATCTCAAAGGCTCAAAGTTAAGCAAATTGGAGATCATAGAATTAAGGAGCGATTATACCATGCCCTACTGGATTGCTCACCTTCTGGATCCCAAGACCTTGGTTGGAGACTGGGGCAGATTGCTAATTGTGTCCCTACCTCTCTTCTCCCAGTTTCAGCTGAGTATCCAGATAATGACTGCATTTCCTATTCTTTCTTGCAGGTAGATGAAACCAGTGACTATGTCCCAACCCATGGGCTGTGACCAGAAATGATGTATGCCACTTTTAGATCTTGCCCTTAAAACAATAATAATGGGTGTATCCTCACAGATTATTTTCTCCCTCCACTGTTTGTAAAACAATAAAAACAGAGTAGTCCCTTTGAACCCAGAAATGGAAGCCACATGTTAAGAATGTCAGTTTCACCACTAGTCCTAAACCATTCTATTTGAGCAGTATAGAAGAGAGATAAATGTCTGTCTAATTTAAACTACAATATTGTATTTTGTGCCCTTTCTGTCTGATTTAAAATACAATATTCTCTTTGTTACAGAAACTTACCCCTATCCTAAGTGACAACCCTATGGTTTGGGGTCAGAGTCCAACCTAAAGACCCATCCATATATGCTGACTCAGGGACAAACTCACTCATTGTCTTTGAGAGTGGACAAAGCAGAACTGAGCCAACTTTCAGAGAAGTTACCATAGGAAGTATTCACTTCTAGATGTCTGTCTTAAGGAAATGCTGAAACAAACAAAAATTCAACATGGCATTCTTTATGAAACTAAGACTTCAACTCACTCAACTAGAACAACATTAGTGAGATGATTGATTAATATATAGGTTGTCTACCTACATTTTATGTTACTCCAAAAGGATATAAAGTGTGACCAGTGGGGGATGGGGGCAAATGTCTCTGTAGAGTATGTGTGTGGGGAGAGAGAGAGAGAGAAAGAGAGAGAGAGAGAGAGAGAGAGAGAGAGAGATATCATACATTTTTATCAAGCTCCCCATGATGCTGATGTACATACAGGCTTGAAAGCCACTACCTTAGACCCTCATTTCAATTCCAAAGATAAGGGAAATGAGGGTATGGAATCCATACTGGTCTTAGCCCAACCTGAGTATCAGAGGTATTCAATAAAGGTTTACTCAGAATGAATGGATGAACACCAGTTCCCAGGACTTATAAACCTTACCTGGCCACCGATGACCATGCAGAACTATACAAGTGATGCTTAAGTTATTGAACTCTAGGCCTGTGGTTATCAATTTTAATATGCCCAAGAATTGCCCATAGGGTTTATTTTTTTTTTGAATGCATATCCCTAGGTCCACCTCCAGGGGGTCTTAGTGAGTAGGTTTAGAGCGGGAACCAGGAATCTGCATTTCAATAAGCACTTTGGAGGGTTTTCTTCCAGGAACATCTTTTGAGAAACAATGCACCCAAATCATGAGTACAAAATACTGTGGCATATTGAAAGGAACTCTACTATCAATCAGAGTGGATCATTTTCATTAATAGATACAGTCACAGTAATCACATTTTGTCAAAAGTTTTACCAAAAGTAAAGAGTCTGGGCATTTGGCTCAACTGATGTTATAGCTGGTCCTTTGGAGTGCCCAATGGATGCTTTTGCTTCTGTCATTTACTATCTAGATCCTGTCATTGGGACTGTCATTGAGTGAGGTGACATCAAAAGAATTCAAGCCGAATCAGGTAGCTCTAGCTAGACATTAAGTGAAAAGGAAGAATTAAAAAAAAAAACTTTTTTCTTTTTGTAAGGTATATGTAGTCCTGTATCTGTCCTACATAGCAGGATAAAGATAGAAAAACATCAATACAATGGTAGGATGAGATTATTCAGATCTGAATATGGCTAATGCTGGATCAAAAGTCAAAACAGGAAGAAAATAGGAATAAAAAAAAGAATACACTCCAAATTAAAACAAATTAATAACAGGAATTCACATCCCACATTATAAAGAGATCAAATGTTTAGACTGAACATTGTTACTCCATTCTAGCTTTTTTTTTTTTGTATCTCTGCTTGAATATTTTTATGAAACTTGTCAGGCTGAAGGATAGTCCTTTTGTTTCCTACTATCTGTTTGCATGAACAAAGTAGCTTTTTTCACGTAACAGGAAATAGACTTTTGAATCTGATTTCAGGGCTTGTCTGATATTAGTATCACAAACCACGCACAAGGGCCAGTGGTGTCGGCACTTCTTAGACAGACTCTCATCGTGTCTCTGACCATCTGACAAGAAGCTGGACAGCCATCTGAATACCATATCAGGACTAAGGACCCCAAGCAGAGGACAGCCACAGTGAAATGTGTGTACTGTTTACACGAGATCCCTTTCACAGTGTTTGGAAGCTTCTCAATGAGAGTTGGAGCTCCTAATGATGTTCCTAAGAGACATTCATAGTTTTCAGCTTTTGCTAAATCTACCTTGTATCATACAAGGTGCTAGACAACTCTTGCCTCAAAGCCAAGATGACGTGATGGAAAAGGATACTCCTCACCAAAGTTGCTGAGACTAGCACAATGGTTTGTAATCCAGAAGAAAACCATTGTCTTCATTATCACCTCTGTTTGGTAGCCAGCTCGCCTATCACCGTACTCCCCACCCCACCACCCTCACATTCCACCCCTGCGCCTGCTCATGGCCCTGGGTAGGCTGTCTGAAATTGGGGGGGCTCTGCTACTTCTACTTTCTTCTTTAACACTAAGCCCCATCCTCCAACACACACCACAAAACCAAAGAACTGGGATGAAAGTAGATGACACACATGCAGACATGTGTGAGGAACTTAGTTGCTGGAGTCAGACGGCCCTGGGTTCTGGTCCCAGCAGGTCGCCTACCACTGCATGAACTTGAACAGCCTATTTGAACATCCCAGGCATCGGTTCCTTTACCAATTTTGAGACTTAATCAAGGGGAATATATTAAAGGTTTTTAGAATGGTTCTAGCATGCTCTCAACACTAAGCTTTCAATAAAATGGAAGTAGTGATAATCAGGAGTAGTAGTAAAGATGGACCTTGATAAACTGTTTTATCATGTGGTCTCCCAGACTTTCCACAAAGAACATAGGAAATCCTTATTACCTGGAGACATGCATCAAACCAATATTTAGTAAGTAGGATTCCAGATATTTATAGACCGAACAAGCCTACAGAACAAATCCCTGACTTATTTGTAGCACGTTACTCTTTCAAACTTTCCTTTTCAGAAGTGTTTCTCTGAAAAATTAATCATCAATTGGTTTTTAACATTGTCTACATAGCCACTCATCAAAAGGGGCAAAGACTGGCCAATAATCTTAGACTCTCTCTCACAGCCCCATGAGTCTCATATGTCCTCTGGCTGTCTGCAGAGTCACCAGGGACATCAGCCAGATGGCTGCCACCGCTCACAACCCTCAGGCTGCTGAAATTAAAAGGGTCCCTGCTTTCTCTTCTTTGGCTGCAGATGGAAAATGTGGAGACTCTGTGGAGACTTTGGGGTGGGGAGTATGGGGGGGGGACCCAGCTGAGAAAGGGAGTCAGCAGAGAGAGGAGGTAGCAGTGCCAACTATTCATGTTTCTATGACTTGCCATAGACAGTGTGGGCATTGTTAAAAATCACACAGAAATTGTCCTATATAGCCCCCAATCTTATTAGCTGCCCAGCCACTTTTCCACATTAATCATTCAACCTGACGTGAATAAATAATACCACATGTGGTGGTGATGACAGTTGTCTCCATAATATATTCATCTCAAGGTACTCACAGCTTTGCTTAAAAAAAAAAGTGTCAGTGAATGACTTTAGAAAACTCCACAGTCAGGATAGCTGGCTATCTTCATGAGGATCCAGTACAAAAATTCAAAAACTTGTGTTAGGAGAAGCTGAGGGCAGGCAAGGTGGTGAACTGTGCTCTCAGCACGATGCCTTTGACTTTGAGGACATAGAAAAAATTAGTAACACTCAGAGTCCCCACGCCCTGCACAATTCACACATACATATACAGCCCTACTCTAGAATGTGTATGTTGCTTGCATTTTTGCATAAAAGACTCAAGCAATCTCTGTTGAAACTAGACATAAATGTATCCTTCCTTCCCATCTTCCTTCCTTCTTTCCCTCCTTCCCCAAATACTGAGTATATGGTTTATGCCTCATTTTGTACTAATTCAAGAAACTCCAAGATGAAGATACAGACTTGGACTTTAAGGAAGCAGACATGACAGAGTCGGAGGGGAGGAGACTCAGACAAACGAGGACCACATAGTGAAGTATGTGCATCAGGTTAAAATCCCAAGAAAACATTGTACATAAATAATTGAAAAACTGTAACCATCCTTAAAGGGGTCATAATACCTACTGGAATGAGTAGTCTAAAAAGATACTGGTTGGGGAACTAGGGGGAGGACTACGGTTGGGATGGAAGAGCGCTGGCCATCAGAGACCACAACAAAGGTAAGATGTCAGTGGGTCTAGGACTCATTGGAACAGAAGACAGAGACAGCTCTCTAGGGAAAGTTAAATACATGGATCAGAATAAGAACATCCTACAGGAATCTATAAGCTTGATAGATTAAGATCAAAATAATCCTTTCCAGTTGATTCTTGGAGATTGGTTGAGACAAACCTTAGGATAGCATTCTAAATCTGACTAACCATCAGAATAACCTGGGAACAGTTTTACAACCCTACCCCCTGACCTGAGGACTCAATATTGCATCAGAGGCCTTGGGAATCTATTTTTTAAGAGCTAGAAAATTTGTCTTAAAGCTGGACTACAGAGTAACCACACTGGCTTTCCTGATACTGCTAGCTAATCTGTAGGAATTGATTGATTTGAAACCCAGCTAACTCATGGCCACTGTCAGAAGAGAAAAGATGATCACACCAAATAATGGGCAGGAGACATGAACAGGCACTTCACCATAGAAGACATATGAATGGCTAAGGGACACATGAAAAAATATTCGTCATCATTAGCTATCAGGGAAATTCAAATCAAAACCACATTGAGATACCACCTTACACCAATCAGAATGGCCAAAATTAACAGGGCAAGAAACAACAAGTGTTGGAGATGCTGTGGAGAAAGGGGAACTCTCTTACACTGTTGGTAGGAATGCAAGTTGGTGCAGCCACTTTGGAAAACAGCGTGGAGATTCCTTAAAAAATTAAAAATAGAGCTACCCTATGACTCTGCAATTGCACTACTGAGTATTTATCCAAAATACAGATGTAGTGAAAATAAGGGCCATATGTACTGCAATGTTCATTGCAGCAATGGCCACAATCACCAAACCGTGGAAAGAGCCAAGGTGCCCCTCAACAGATGAATAGATAGAGAAGATATCGTCCGTATATATAATGAAATATTATGACTCCATCAGAAAGGATAAATACCCAACTTTTATAGCAACATGGTCAGGATTGGAGGAGATTATGCTGAGTGAAATAAGCCAAGCAGAGAAAGTCAAGTATCATATGGTTTCACTTACTTGTGGAGCATAAGGAGTAATATGGAGGACAGTAGGAGAAGGAAAGGAAATGTGAATTGGGGTAAATCAGGGAGACAGATTAAACCTGAGAGACTTTGGACTCAGAAACAAACTGAGGGTCTTGGGAGGGAGGGGGTGGGGGGAATGGGTGAGCCTGGTGGTGAGTATTGAGAGCACATATTGCATGGAGCACTGGGTATAGCACAAACAATGAATCTTGGAACATTGAAAAAATAAAATAACGTAATAAAAAATTAAAAATTACAATTAAAAAACAAAAAAGAAGAGAAAACCTTTTGAGGTATTAATACTTCGTGAGAATTATTGGTGTTTTCTCAAGAGTAACTTGAGACAGAGAGAGCACGGTGAACTTTTAGGCACAGAGTTATATGGGGGAAGGGGACATTATGGGTTTAAGGACACCCACAGCTGGAAGAGGTCATCTAGTTGACACTTCCACCCAATGAGATGTCTACTCAACAACATCCCTGCTAGATGACCAGTCTTTGCCTGCATACATCCAGAGACAGGAAGCTCACTATCTATAGCAGAAGCCTGTTCCATTGTGTTATAGCTCTTGCTGGTTAAAAACAAAAACAAAAACAAAAAACAGGAAAAAAAAAATCACAACTTTTTGAAAATTCTCCCTTGTTCCTCCTGCTGATACCTGAATAACTTTCCCCAAATATTTTCACTCAAATCCAACTTCTAGAACTTTCTACTACACCTTTTATGACAGGTTTTGATATCCTTCTCAAGTTTCCAGATGTTAGAGAGGTTTTTTGTTGTTGTTGTTGTTTTCTAAATCACAGCATATAGGTTCCCACTCTCCCCATTTCTTGTTAATCAGCACACATTGGGTTTCTCTTGGCTATAATCACAGTTCACAGCTGTAAAGACAAGAACTCTCCCAGGGAAGTCTGGGGTGCCTCTGAGGTGGTAGAGAAATTGGGGTTCCATTTTTCCACCCATAGCATTGTTGGAATACTGTGGGAAAGGAGCTTGGGGTTCTCTGTGATTCCTATTATAATTATTGTAGACACATAGCATAGACCCCTCTTTCTCTGCAGAAGGCCCATGATCTTTCTTACCACAGTACTGAAGAGATCAGACCCATTGCTCAGTCGTGGATTCTAGCCATTCAGAAAATAAAGAGGAGCTGAGTAAATAAGTGTAATGACACCTTTCCTACGCCAGGCTCTGTAGAGAGCATTAGTTTTAGGGCCATCCAGTAGCTATGTTCTTCATCAGCTCACAGGTCTCTGTGGACTCTCAGGGTTTTAAGTAGCACACAGCTGCAGGGCAAGGTTCAGGACAAGATGGTGACAGGGATGACAGTTATACAGTACATGAGCCACATCCCAGGTTCCTAGCACTGGCTTCCTGAGAAAAAGGAATAGGACAGACCTCTCTCCCTCTCCCTTGCTTTCCTGGCCCTCTGCCACTATGCAGTGTTGGTCATGATATGGGGAAGCTCAGACAGAATGGCCCCTGTTTTCTAACTAGCTCATTGCAGAGGGATCTGCATTACTTCAGGGGCAGTGATGCCCACTCAGCTATTTACACAGATGGCCTTGCTCCTCTGCAATAATGTTTAGAACAAAGGGACCCCACTCTTCAAGGAGGGTTGGGTATCAGAATCACCCAGAAAAATGTTTAAAAATATTTATGGTCTAGGGGAAAGGTAGAGGGTTTTCACTGGATATTCCACATGTCCTCTCTGTGCAATTGCAGTGGAGGAAAGTGGAGAGGTGCACAGAGTTAAGACTCTTCCTTATTGAGAACCACTGATTTGGGTGGGACAGTGAGCCTGGTCTAAATTCAGATGTCTCTCATTTATGCCAAGACACGCAATAAAGGTAACACAATCACCACAGCCAGAAAACCTTGTAGTAAGGCCTCCATAATATCTGGAAACAAGAGTTTGAAAGATACAGGGACTTCCTTCCTCAGTTGCATGAATCTTTTTGTTTCTGCACATTTCCATTATCCTCTCTTATCAACTTCATCTCCAAGCTGGGAACATGGCTGCTGAAGTGTTTCAGGCATTACTCTGCAGAGCTCCACTCTCAGATTAGGACTGAAGTTGTTTGTTTTATTCTGTTTCTTTCTCCAGCAACAGTCTGATCTAAGGCTTCCCCCACATCCTTCTTCTTTGCCTTGAAGTCTCATCAGTCCCTTTCCAAGTTTGCCAAGCAGAAAAGCATGAGCTGATGTTGAAGGGTGACAAAGACTTAAGTTCTATGGTTGATATTGCGAGCTGCCTGCCCCGCATCCTTGCTAATTGTCCCTTTCTTCTTTATTAACGAAAGTCCAGTTTTTGTTTGATGTTGCAGGTAGGGATAACCATGTAACAACCTTCTGGTTAGTGATACATAAGGTTAGGGTTTCTGGGAGAGATTTTGTTTTCCTAATGCTGCCATTTCTTATTTTCCTCTCCATTTTCTTTCTGCTTTGGAAATATACTGTGTTGTCCGGTGATACAGCAACCATTTTGCAACCATGAAGCAAAAAGTTTGCAAATGAAGACCTATGGGTTAAGGATGGTGAAATGAAAAGATGGAAGGAACCAGGGTTCCTGATGGCATTGTTATAGAACCCTGGTCTGCCTAACTGAAGAATATAATTGTGTAAGATTTCGACTCTCTGTTTAAATTACTCTGCTCAGGGTTTTTTTTGTTTTGTTTTGTTTTGTTTTGTTTTGTTTTATTTTGTTTTTTGAGGACACTTCATTCACCTATTCAATTATTTATTGAATTCTTACTTCATGCTAGACACTGTTCTATACAAAATGTAACCCCCCTACCCTCATGAAGCTCACATTCTAGTAGGGAAGGAAAATAAAACTGTAAGTATGTAATACACTAGATAATCATAAATGCTAATAGAAAAATAAAGCAAAAATGAGTTATAGAAAGCTTGGGCAGCCTAGAAAGGAATTTGGCATTTTAGGCAGGTTGGTCAGGAAAGGTTTCATTGAAAAGGGACATTCAAATACAGACCAAAAGGGGATGAGGGAGCCAGCCTTGCAGGTGGCTGAAGGAAGAGCATCTCAAGAATTACAACAGCAAGTGCAAAAGCCCTGAGACAAGAGAATACCTAGAATGGTTAAGGATCAATGACAAGGCAAGCAAAGGGTAAAAGAAGAATATTTTGATAAGACAGAGAGAATAGGGAGTCACAATACATAGGAGCTTATAGATCACCATAAAGACCTTGGATTCTATTCCTGGTCAAGTGGAAAACCACTGGGGATTCTGAACAGAGTAACATGGCCTCATTTACTTTAAGAGGCTCCCTCGGGCTGCCATGTTGAGATGGATACAGAAGCAAGAAGGCTTCTGAAGTAATCTGTGGGGACATGATGGCACCTTGGGCTGGAGTGGCAGCAGTGATATGAGGAGGAGCAGGGGGATTTTCGGATAATGTGACGGTAAAGCCCATGGGATTTGCTGATGGAGTAGATGTGGAAGGTAGAAGGATCTGGAGGGTGGACGGAGAGGAGTCAAGAAACAAGAGTGTGAACTCTGTGGGCCTCAGTTTCTTTTATGCTTCCTTCCCCACGAAATTCCCATTCTACATTCACATTTCTAGTGCCGGTTGGTGATTCTGGGATTTCTGAGGGTGCTGAAAGCAAGACTTTGTTCTTCCTTTATGTGCTACTTAATAAGGCAAGAAAATGGGCCAAGTGAACATTTTAGCAATGTTTTCAATTAAAAGAGTGGGAAAGCTTCTGTTTGTTCAAGATTTCACAATGAGATTATGTTTTATAAAATTTTAAAAATCAATGCAAGGGAACACCCTCATGGCTCAGAGGGTTAAGCCTCTGCCTTTGGCTCAGGTCATGATCTCAGGGTTCTGGGATCAAGTCCCGCATCAGGGTCTCTACTCAGTGGGGGAGCTTGCTTCCCTTTCTTTCTCTGCCTGACCCTCTGTCTATTTGTGATCTCTGTCAAATAAATAAATAAAATCTTTTTTTAAAAAATCAATGCAAGGACTCCCTATTTTTTCCTTAGAGAGAACAGACCTCTGAGGAGTAGCATTGATAATGACCCATGTCTCTGCAATTTTCTTTCACAGTTATTAAACAACCTCACAGTGCTTTCACTAACATTCTCTGATCCCCAACTAACTCCCACAAATTCTAATTCATGGTTGAGGAAACTGAGGCTCAGAGAGCTCAGACCCCTTGAAGAAGGTCATCTAGGTAGAAATCAGAGTGGGGTTCCAGGATGGCTCAGTTGGTTAAGTATCCACCTTTGGCTCAGGTCATGATCCCAAGGGTCCTGGGATCGAGGCCCCTACCCCCCCCCCCATACAGGCCATCAGGCTTCCTGCTCAGTGAGGAACCTGCTTCTCCCTCTCCCTCTGCCCCTCCACCCTACTTGTGTGCCTCCTCATGCAAGCTCTGTCTCTCTCTCAAATAAATAAAATATTTTTAAAAAAAGAAATCAACAGAAGTAGAATTTTAATCGTAATATTTGAACTCTCAATTTGATTGAGGCCCTGTATGTGCCCTATATCCCCATGCGCCCTGAGTTAGGTTGAATTTGTGAAGTACCAATAAAACTTTTAAGAAGGAACTTTATACAACTCCTTTTGTGGGGGGTTTCTTTGCTTATGTCAGCTGCACCCCAAGCCTCAGTTTCCCTGTGACTTTAGCTAGCAGCTGTGATTCACTGGTTTCGAGGAAATGTGGATTCATTTGAGTAAATAGATTAAAAGCATGGCCTGAAAGATCTTCATGTTATATCTTTGAGTCACCAAATTCTTCGTGAAGAATCATGATGTGAACCCCTCCTCCCATCTGCTGATTCTATTCTCCCTCTCCACATGACCAAAGCGAAATGAGTCCTCCCTAGTCTCCTAAGCATCCCCTTCAGTCTTCTGGCGGCAATGGGACGTGGGAGAACTTTTTTCAGATCACCTTTTGAAGGACTTTAGATTTACTTTTCCATTTCTCCCCTACCCCCAGATACAGCTGGTCTTTAGTCTCTTCTTATAGTTCCCCTATGAAAAATGAAAGTCTCAGAGAGAACACAAAGTCGGCCATGTGGGGAAAGGCAAGAGGTTCTCACCTTTGTCTGCACCTAACCCTGAAGGAACCCCTCACCACAAACTACATGGTTCATACTTTCTTTTTCACCATTCCCAGAAGTCTTGAAGTTCCACCTTTTTAGCAAACCCACATGAACTTCAGGAAGCATTCTGATTCTTGGGTACCTATTAACCTGTGAGTATATTGGTGACAAGGGGAGAGGGATGGTGTGAACCTTCTGCAAATGGCATGACTGTGCCCCGGTTATACCACATGGTTTTCATAAAGCAGTTTAACTCAAAATGCACTGTGAGTGTTTCAAAAACACTGAGAATTAGAAATAACAAAAGGCAGACGTAGGCTTGTTTTGTGAGAAATGGTAAGAAAATGAGATGATCATGGACCCTACAAATTTCTGAGACAGAAGTGCTAAATGTTGGCTTCCAGCCTTCTTGATGTTCAGGACCCTCCCTGAAAATTGGTTAGGAGCCATGCAATGAAAAATCCTGCACCATCCAATCCATTATGGGCCACTGGATGGAGTGGATTAATTTCTCTCTGAATGTATTCTAAAATAGTCACAACTGTATGAATCCTTGGGAACAGATCATTTTGAAGATGGTATCAACTTGACAATTGTTTTTAATGTTTTCTTATGGATAGAGTACTCCTGTGGGGAAAATTCCAGGCTTTCCTTTTACCCAACCTCTTTTACTTTCCCCTCTGGGCAGGGTAATGTAGTGGAAGACACACTGAACATGTAGTCAAACCTCTCTGGTCCTTCTTTGTCAGTTGTTGACTTTGAGAGCCATCACGGTAAGTCCTCTGGGCCACTTGTGTCTTTCTTTGTAGAATGAGATAGCTGGGGAAATGACCACTGAAAACTTATCTCCAGCCACTCCATGGTTCTCTCTTTTTCACCTGTCACTTTATCTGCTTGTGTTTGTTATGCTAAGGTTTCTCTCTTCTCTGTAAGGATAGACTAGAGACAGTGGAAGTAAAACCCTATGAACTGTGTAGTTTTGAATTGAGTGGCTCACATCAAGCTTGTGTATTTTTGTGAAGAACAACTAGAAAACTTCCTGTAGGATTTATCATGTTATTTTCTACTCAGTGGGACAATTTTTAAAATATAGTTTATTGATCTGTTATTTTATATATTTACAGATACCTATGGTTCAGCTAGGACTACAATTGGAAAATTGTATCTTCTTTTGATTATCTGTGACTTGGAGTTAATCTCAGTAAAGGAATATCCTCATTTGTCTCAATATTCTGGACTCTCTTGCATTCTACTCAGTTCCTCTAGCAACTGACATTTTTCGGCTTAACTTGCCTTTGCTACTGAGTGGACAGTCCTAGGAAAGGACTCTTTTTCTGCATTAAAACTGGAAACAAACTGCAATTGGCAAGAATACTGGGGCAGGTGGGCACTAGTTCCCTTTACTTCATTTTTACCCCAAGGGAAAATGGGAAAATTCATGAGACAAGTTATGTTATTTATTTGCTTAAGAACTTCCCTTCTGCCATTCCCTCCATATGGTTTATGTTTTCCTTCTGAATTGGTGCTTTCACAGTACAAAACTGCCTTTGTTGAGAGGCAGTAACAGGTGTGTTGTGAGAGGGAGCATGTGTGAGAGAATGGGAGAAAATGTGCATCTGTGTGAGTGCAGGGAAGGCAGAGTGGAGTGTGTGTGCAGGTGTCCATCTAAGGCATGAGACCCAGTATGCTCAGTGGATTCCTCAGGAGAGTATATTCACGTAACATCTAAGAGTTCTTGGCTGAGAAATCTATACACCATCTGTGAACACATCCTTTCCAGAGAAGTTGCAAAACCACCTTTGATTCCTAACAGACACAGCAAATGGCATTTCCGTTCTAAGGAAGTTCTAGGTTCATGGATGCAATGAACTTAGCGATACTCACCTTGTCTTGCTTCTCTCTAGCGTATCAGGCAAAGCATGGACTTCACGACAGATAGAATAAATTCAAATTCCAGCCTGGTATTTCTTAGTGTGCAGATGCTGGGTAATTTACTAAATTTTCCCCACATCCCAATCTCCTTATCCATAAATGCTGGATAACAATGCCCAATTTACAATGTGACTGAGAGAGAATTCATCTGTAGAGCTGCCTCACTCAATGCCCAGTACATAGTAGGTACTCAGTAAATGTTTGTTCCTATCCCATAACTCCAATTCTCAGACCAGATTAAGCAGAGATGGGCAAAATTCTTACCATATGTTCAGGCAAGTAATTGACAAGGTTCAAATTGCTTTCTAATTTGCCAACAGAGGTTTTGACCTCTTTTCCATTGGCATGATGAAGTTGCCTGAGACCGTGCAGCTGCATGTGTTGGCTTTAAGCTCATCTCCTCCATAGACCAGTGAAACAACTGTGCACTGCTTTTAAGATACAAAAACTCCCCCTCTGCCCTGCTTTTAGCAGGCTCCAACCCCTTAGCTGTTCTCATGGAGATGGTGTTGGAGTATGTCCAGCCTCCCAAGACCATGTGGACTGATTCCCATCATGGCCAATGGCACCTAGGATGGACAATTGGATACACTCCACAACAGTGAGGCCAAACGTGACAAAAATATTTTGGGGGAAAATATAAAATCATGACCATTTGCTTCATCTCATGGATAAAGGAGCTCTATTAAACTCTGGTTGAAAAGCAAGACTTGCGCTCTATTTTTGGATAGACATCATACTATTATGGAAAGATAATGTGTGCTTAGGAGTCAGAGGAAAGTTCAAGTCCCATGGCTGCCACCCTAATACAAACACAGGACAAAACAAAACACCAGTTTAACTCCCAAATTTCTGTCTCCAGTTTTCTAAATGGCAATACCCAAAACATCAAGTTTCTGTTCCTGCCCCCATCAAGAGATCACCTAGCACCACGTCTGGCACTAAGTAAATCATCAATGAACATCAGTGTCCTTCATAAAGTCCTCAAGTGCACAAGATAGTGACCCATTCTAGGCACATATTTAAACAGTTTGCTACTTGGCCTGTTGGCAGTTATTAGCCAAGTCCAAAAGAGAAACCACTTTATGCTGACGATTAAGGGAACAAAGACTTTGAGGTAGAAGCAAGCATTCTCTCTGATCCAAGAAATACTAATTATTAGGCACAATTTCTTAACTTTGAAGGCAGATCAGCATACTGGATGGGCTTCTTAGATGTATCTTTATAGGTTGGATGGTGTATACTGTGGATACATTCCCTTTCTCTTCATGTATACTTTCCTCTAATTCAGTTTCCAAGGCTAACCATGACATTTCTCAGATCCCTTGCAGTTAGCATTTTATATGTGATGTAGACTGCAATCATCAGGTGCAAAACATGAGACTTAAAGTCAAGTTATATGACATCTTACATTGGGTTCCCTGAAAATAGATTCTTAGGCAAAGACTTGTATATAGAAAATGTATTAGAGACTGTCTCCAGAATAACACCGGGAAAGAAAAGAAAGAAGCCGGACAAAGGATTTTGGAAAAGTTGAACTGCAATGTAGTTGGATAAGAGACTTTGACTACCCCCACAGGGTGCTCTGTGTGGGAAGGCTATTCAGAGGTATCCCCAGTAGAGGCAGATGGGACCAGTATACTGTGTCCTGCATCTAGGAGTTACTAGACGTGGGCTACTCCCAGGGACAAGCCAGACCTTAGGCAAAGATAGACAGGCTCACCGGCAGTCAACTCTCCTGGCAGGTGCAAGAGTGAGTTGCTTCTTGAAGGGGAAATGTGGATAGCCCACCACAGAGCCTCAAAGCCCACTGTGGAGAACCCGTTCTGCTGCTCAGACCCACTTGCTTATACTATATTTACCCCATCAGCTTTTCTGGGATTCTAGCTAGCCTCATTTCCTGAGAAATTTATGAAAGAGGTTGATCATAGGAGCTATGATCCCCCTTGTTACAACTCATTTAAGGCTAAAGAGATGCAGCCTCCCTTGGCTACTACTCATTCTACATTGCTTTCACTTAGCTACTACCTCCTCCAGTCTAGGTGGTTCACCAATCCTTCAAACCTGAAAGTCTAAATCCTTGGTGGGGATGCTCTTTTCAGACTATAGCTTATCCCTTAATCATCAAAATTTCACAGGGTCATACCAAAAGATGCCAGCTCTAGTCAATTATCAGAATGCCACAATTGTAGTAGCTTCTTACTTCTGTCTGGTGATCAAGGCCAATTATTCTCATATGGTAACTCATTTCCTTGAATGCTGTTCTTTAAGCATGATGAGCCATACAGCCTACGGGTGCATGGACAAATTCCCCCAAGTGGGTCACTGGGAGTGTGGTAATCCGGGCCACTCCTAGGTCAACCCCTTAGGTCCTAGGCAATGCATTCTACCTGTTGGGGTCATAGGACCACGCAACGTTTGTTGATGTTTGAGTATATTTTGTCCCAGAAGATCACCTAAGAGCACCTTATCTGTAAATGAGCTTTAGCCTTTTTTTTCTCTATCAGCTGGCAATAAAAGACTCACCTTGTGACACCAGTGCAAGAGTAGTGAATGACATGGGGATCATGCAGCTGATTTGTGCCAGTCCCAGATACACCACTTCCATCTTACAATACATTGCTGCGGGGCCACCAACCATGTGACTTGGTGGGTATGGTAGAAGGGCAGCTCTGACCAGATGACCACTTAACGCCCCATGGTCAGGGTCCAGTGGCAAACTGTGTTTCAAGTGGAATGTAATTTTCTGATGCAGATATCAATTGCCTTGCTAGGTGCTATGTTATAATTCCCCAGTTGGGCTAAAACTGCTCTAAACTCCTCTGTAGGCATTTGCCTCCTCCACAGCGATCTCTATCCTAGTTCCCTGGTATTGCTCATCCAACCAGGCTGCTACAGAAGTCTGGTCCCGCTGGTCATAGCCTCTTACCGCTCTACCCCTCCCACTCCACCTCTACCTCAGCACCTGCCCCAGCAGGCAGGCTTCACGGTAATCAAATAAATGGATTCAAGAAATATCCCCAAGTGTGGAATTTGCTGTGCTCAAAACCCAAAGAGGTCTATGAGGCATTGTGCTTCCTTCTTAACAGTGGGAAATACAGGATGCACTAACTTGTCCCTTACTTTGGAATAGATGCCCTGGTATGCCCCAGACCCTAAAAACTCTACTGATGTGGGAGTCTCTGAATTCATGGATTATCTCCTATCCTCTGGAACTCACAGACTCACTAAAACCTCCAAAGTATTTGTCTTGGCATTTATCTCTGTTGCTGGCCCTAGAATGTGATATGTTTGCTTAAAGTCTTGGCAGAGGGAAGCAGTTTCAGAGGCCATTTGACCTTGCCCTCCACGATAGCTCTAACTTCACAGGCCAAGAAACCATTGGGGAAGGCTTGTGAATTATTCGGCATGTCCATTCAAAATAATTAGGGACCACTGAAGTAACCAGTAGGTGGGCCTGTGGACGAGTGGTCCTCTGTGAGTCAGATCTGGTCCAGAACTCCATTTATCCCCTAGCTCCCATATCTGACAGAGAGGTCCTATTGCTTCCGGTCCTCAGCTACCAAAATCAACTTGAAGTTCAGTCCACTAGTTCTCAAAACATCTGAGTATTTTCCTTTCCCCAGGATATAGATACCCAAGTAAGTAGGCCTTTTGGGGGAGAAGTGGAGAGAGAGGATGTGATATTACCATATTATACTTATCGTGGTTCTGCGGAATCCACCTTCCTGGTGACCCAGCTTCTCCTCCAACCAGTGGGTTCCAGATCTGAGAATCAGCTCAAGCCTAGGAACTGAGCATGGGGTCATATTTATGTATGGGATTAGTGCCCTCAGTGTCATAACCATTCCCTCTTGATTCCTTTTGATTGTATAGATTGAGCAATACCTTTGTTTGGGCTGCCCTTTTCTCTTGGCCCTATGAATGCTATATTCTAGACATAATCTTCATAGCTCTCTGTGAGTCAGGCACGCTGGCTGCCACTCTGACCTGACTGCTCTTTAAAATAATTGCCGCCACTTGTGTCTGATGGGAAAAAGAAGCTAAAGTGAGCCTTTAAGCTGAATCTATGAGATTCTCTGCAGCTAGGATGACTCTCCAGAGTTGTCCCTAATAGAGGCAAGCAGGCTGAGTTCTGTACCTCTGCAGCCACAAGTCAACAGTGTGAAATGTATACTTGGTTTTAGGCAGCCTCCACTACTTCCTAGTAGTGAGTTGTAGCCACCACTCCTGGCATCTGGGAGACCATGCTTGAGGATCATGTCTTAGACCTCAAAGGAGTTTGAGTGATACACTCCAGTATTCACTACATGTAGGGAGAGAGGTAAGTCACAAAGTATCTATTTTGCCAGTGGGGACCATAGTGAGGACATTATGTTCTGGAGCCAAGAGCCATAGCAGCCATTTCCTGACTCTTCAGTTTTGATCATGTTGGAAGTGGCAGCTTCCTTAACTATTCAGCTCTGCAGCATTGTTTTGAGACATGTCCTGAAGACTCAACCAGGGTCCACTTTTTTTAGCCTTCACAGTGACCGGGTGGACTTTCAGCACCTCTAAATAAATCCCTTCCATTTCAACTAGTTAGAGTACATTCTGTCATCTCAACTAAAAGCACTGAACAAAGCTGGTATTTGATAGCCAGCATCTGTTCTAATGAGATGATGCCAGGATGTACTGGTCATTATATAAACTGAAAATTACATAAACTTTCACCTGTACAGTCAGGTTTCTAGATTAAAGGCAAAGGCACTAATTGATGCTATATGATGAACTTCTCCGGACTTACAGCTCTCTCCTGATTATTGATTGGCATGGGGCCAGTGCCCAGTTTTGGACAGTGTGTGCTTCACATTCCCTATTTCTTTGCAGAAAAGCCTCCATTTCAAGATCTCACAAAATTGTGGTCTAATAAGCAAGATATGTCTTTGCCTAGTCACTGAGGAGGCCTAAACAAGGACAGTTGGTCACTGTCATTCAATATGCAGTGTAACCTTGAAAATACTGCCTTATCTTGGTGCCTTAGCATTTATTCTCATCCAAAAGGGGTTTTCATTGGATTGTTACACCTCCATCAAAGAATAACTGTTATTTCTGGACAAAATTTCTTACCAGGGCTTCGCAAAGGCTGCTGGTTTCTCATGTGTTAGCTCTTGCTCTCCCCACTGATCCCTGTTTCAGCCAGTTGGGGCCAGGAAACAAGAGACATCATAACACTCAGAGAAAACAGAAGAGTATTTTGCTTTAAAATGTAGCAACCGTTGTTGGGCAGATAAGTGGGTTTTGTTTAGACCTAATGCTAAGCCATTCCAGTGCTGAATCCTCCCAGAAAATGATTTCTTTCGTTTGGAGCCCCCACCATTATCAAGGTGAGCTGCGGCTTCCCGTCCCTTTTCCCAAGCTCTTTCTACAAATCCACCTCTTTTCTCCAATGGCCTTGGATAAACTTAGTGTAGCATGCTTTGCAGAGAAACTGATTTATGAAGATGTATTCATTTAAAGGTAGGGCCTGTGGAATCTTGTGTACATACTGAAGTACAGAGGATAGACTGCATTCATTTTCTCAAAAAGATAGTATTTTTAAAGCACATAAAATCTTTTTTAACAGTGTTTTCCAAATGTACCTGAGGAGAAGTTTGAAAGTTACCTGGTCTTCTTGTTAGATCTCTAAAAGCCAAGGCCTATTAAATCAGAATCTCTAGGAGCAAGGCCTGCCCGGAAAGCTGTGCACTTAACCAGGGCTCAAGATGATTCTCATCAGAAAAGTTTAGGAAACCAAGCCCTTTGCTGTAGCCCCCTCTCTGGACGGTCTCATTAACGGTCTACAGGTGTCCTTACACATTTTGGTGTCACAGATGGGTCCCCTGTATGAGCAAATCATTTGAATGTGCAGAAAGTAGTTGTTAAATGAAACTTGGTATTTAAACTTACCAAGGGAAGTAATAGTAATGTATTCTTTATCAAGGTGATGAGATAAACCCAGGTGGATAGATTACAGGCAAATGTGCTAAAATATGCCCACTATATAACCAGTTCATGAATAATATATTAACAGTGCCTAATCCATTATTTTATCCTTTTATCCAGGATTCTTAGAAATCTCTCTGGCTTTTTTCCCCAATGAGAAGTAATTCTGTAGAACATGCACCAAATGCTGGGCTGTGTTCTTTGTTATAAAGGCAAGGAGAAGTGTAGCTTGACAGTAATGAATGGCCATATTACACAATTACTTAAATATGAGTCTTCAGCAAAAATGAAACGACTTGAGGCTTTCAACAAATACAGCTTTAAGCTCAGTAAATAATGGCTTGTGTCAAGTTTGTTTATTAGCATGGGTAATTTGTTCTTAACTAGACATATTTTACACTTGAAGTAATGTTCTACTAGAACTACATAAAGCAATTGTGCAATTGATAATAAATATGTCACTACTAATAAGTAATTAATTCAATGAAGTTGGTTGAAACAATGCTAACTTAGCCTAGAGTATAGAATAAGAATGTACAAGGAGCTAAAGTAGATACAGTCAAACAATCGTGTAAAAAAGTCAACAATAAAAGAAATACCGTGTGTGTGTGTGTGTGTGTGTGTCTGTCTGTCTCCAATTTATCAAGCACCGATAACACACCTGACATGCCATATCTTTTCCCTGGAATTTTTCAGGGAGGGAACAAAACTCTGTTATTATAGACAAGGAAACTAAGGATCTGAAAGCTTAAGTAGTTCGTCCTATGACACACCATTAATTAGTGACAGAACTGAGATTTGAGCTCAGAGAGAGCTGACTCTAGAGCTATGCTTTTCTTACCAGTGTTTAAAATAGTGTTGTGCAAGCATGGATTTTAGGGTCAGATAAACTTTGATTTGTGTCCTGGCTCAGCCACTCACCAGATACATGATCTTGGTAAGATTGCTTAACATCTTAGCCTTAATAACAATGGCATCTACCACTTAGAATTATTGTGAGGATTAAATGGGAAAACACATGGAGAAAGATAGCATAATGCCTGACACATAACAAGCATGAAATAAAGTTATTAAGGCTCTTGTTACAGTACCTCCAAGAAAGCACAGAATAATGAATGACTAAGAATTGAACACCATTTTTATACACAGTGGAGAAAGATATTATTTTTCTCTGTAATAGTTCAGGTAGATATGGACTGAATGTAAGACTAGTTAGATACAGACTATAGGTTTCTGGCACCGTCTCACTTTCATGAAATGTTAGAATTTTGCAAAATAGGTTTCATTTAATTTAACTCAACAGTCATGATTTAAGCACCCATGTTATTTCTTTCCTTCGAGGAGCTTGCAGCCTTAATGACTGGGTATCAGGTGGTGGCAGGACAGAAGAGGGACAAATGGGAGGCAGCTTGAAGGGAAATAAATAGGACCAAAGAGCTCAGAGGACTTAGTTTACCTTTAAGGGAGCAAACAGCTCCCAGTAACCTGGGAACCCTGCCTCACAAACTGATGCAAAGTTAACGGTCATAAGTGAAGAGGTAACACTTAGAAAGAGATATAAAGGATGAATAAAGGCATGGGCCAGGCAGAGAAGTGTGGGAGATGCAAAGGGTTGAAGATAAAAGCGAACACAGTAGCCTGGCACATCAGAGACCAAAAGTAGCTCCGTTGGGCTAGAAGGTGTAGGGGTGGGGGGCCACTGGGTGCAGAAAGGGCTGTGCTAGAATGTTGGGCTACACAGGTTTCAAGGAATCCATACATGAAAAGTCTTGCATGCTGTTTATGCTCTCTGTATGTGGTTTATTACTGCAGCTGCCCATTAGAATCACCTGGGAAGTTTTCTAGGTCTACTGATGGAGTACTGTATCCAAAAACATCTGGACTGTTTGGAGCCCATCCTTCTACTGAGAAAACAGAAAATTAGACAAAATATATTTTAAAAATCTGTTTGAACATCTGAGAGTTTGAACACTACTGCGAGTGTCAGCATTTAGAGGGCCAAGATCAAGAAAAGGGGAAAGCCAAGACTCATGATCTGACATTTAGGGCCATTGTTTCCCCCTTGGAGAACAGACTACTGGTTTCAATATCAGTGCCTGAGAGATTGAGAAGTGGAATAGCTTTCAGTAGTTTCATAGGACTGGGGACAAGGTGGTGAAAACCGGAGTTCAAAGCCCACCAAGGTGCAGTGGACTTGGTATACACCCCTGGATTTCATTTGGGACCCCCAAATTTACATATTAGGGATAAGCATAGCTTGGAAATGAATCAGCCCTCATAAAACCTGAAGCCTAGAGTTGATTATCTCATTCCTGGTTGGATTAAGGTGGTCTTATTCAAGTCCAGTTGCCTTTCAAAAGCAAAAATGCATTCTCTCTGGTGAAAGATAATGTTATATTATCAAGAGACTTAAATTATCTCCACAGTGTCCTATACATAAGATTCAATACTCAACTAAATTCAATACTCAACTAAAACCAATAAATCATACAAAAAATACAAATCTTGACTGAAGACACAGAAAAAAAATATCAGACTAGATAAACAGATCCATACAATTCCCATATCTGGAATTATAAGCTTTTTAATAACCATGGTTAATAGATTTGAGAAATTAAAAAATAAGAGTGAGAGTTTCAGAAGAAGTGGGATTATAACAAATATGAAAGTGGAGATAATGAAAAATAACTGCTTAAAATTAAGACACCATAGATAGGTTTAACAGTAAGATCAAAACAGTAAAAAATACAAAAAAAGTCTAGATGGAGCAGTAGAGAGACAGAAGTAGATAAAATAGATCAAGGAACCTAATACAAGGTTAACATTTCTTTCTTTCTTTCTTTCTTTTTTTAAGATTTATTTATTTATTTATTTGACAGAGAGGGAGAGAGAGATCACAAACAGGCAGAGAGGCAGGCAGAGAGAGAGGAGGAAGCAGGCTCCGCGCCGAGCAGAGAGCCCAAAGCGGGCCTTGATCCCAGGACCCTGAGATCATGACCTGAGCTGAAGACAGAGGCTTTAACCCACTGAGCCACCAAGGCACCCAGGGGTTAACATTTCTTAAATCCAGGTACTTAGAATCTGAATAGTAAAAAAGAAAGATTTTGGAAGAAGTGATATTTGAAAAGTTAACAGGTGGGAATTTTTTTGATGCAAGACGTTCAACAAACCACAAGTGGGATAAATACACACACACACACACACACACACACACACACAAATCATACAAAAGCACAGCAGAGTAAAACTTGTGAAAACCAAAGGCAAAAACAAACTCTTAAATAGATACAGAAAAAAATGACATATTACTCTCAAAAGAGTAATAATAACACTATAGACTTGTCAGGAGAAAAGCTGAAACTAAAAACCAGCAAAATAACATCTTCAAAGTTCTTAATGAAAGTAAACATCTGACTTACTAATTATGCTTTTTTGTGAAAATACTCCTCAAAAACCAAGGTAAAGAATTCCACTTTTAAGAACCATATAACAGGTTACAGCAGACCAACAATCTCGTGGCAAAAATGAGATGCCACTACCCACCTATTAGAATGTCTAACATTAAAAACTGACCAAAGTAAATATCAGCAATGACACTGAGCAACTGGAAATCTTATACATTACCTGTTAGAATGCAAAATGGCACAGACACTTTGGAAAGGAGTTGGACAGTTTTTTATAGAGTAAAACATACATATATGACTCAATAACCTTATGTGTACATATTTACCCAAGACACATAAAAACTAATATTCACATAAAAATCTGTATGTTATTATTTATAGTGGTTTTATTCATAATCACCCAAAACTGGGAACAGCTCAAACGTCAATCAACAGATGAATGCATAAACAAACTGTAGGATAGCCATCCACATAAGAGAGTACTCTACAGCAACAAAAAGGAAAAACTATGGATATTCGCAACAAAGATGAATCTCAAATGCGTTATGTTAAAAAAAAGCTAAACTCCAAAGGCTACATTTTGCATTTCTTTCAGAAAGAAAAAGGTAACACTAAAGGAACAGGAAACAGATCCAACATTGCCAGGGGCTGAGGGTTGGAGGAAAGACTGAGTATAGAGGACTGGAAGTAACAGTACCCTGGAAAATGTTTAACAACAAACTCTCCAAATAAAAACTTTCTGATATGTAGCACTTGCCAATTACCCTAGGATAAATTTTCCCACCGTGGCCAGGTTTAAGCTACTGATGCAGGGATACCGAACATAGTGTTGGAGAAGAGATGCACAGTGCTATATAGTGTTCCTTCCCACACATGCAACTGAAATAACTTCGATATTCGATAACAGAGCAGTCTAAAGTAATGAGGATGCAGTGAGTTAGTGCTTACTACCTTTTTAAAAATACAATGTACTGAATTTTTATGTAGGCTTATGTAATTTAAGTAATGACTACTTTTAACAACTAGCTTAGAAAATCCCTTAAATTTTAACAATCAGCTTTCACAAGCTGCTACAAGCTGGCTCCAACACACCACTAGGCACAGGGAAGTTCGTTAATTTTACTATATGTGGAGTCTAGCTCCAAATAACCTAACCACAAAATATGCATATATCCTTTGACCTATCGCTATCAATTCTAGGAATCTGTCCTCAGTTATAGTCAAACCTGGTCACCATTAACTTTACTAATAAAAATTGAAATTAACCTGAAATCTGTAAGTTGGATAATAAATTATCATATATCCATACAAGAAAATACCTTAGCAGCTAGAAAAAAAGGCATGAAAAAGTGGCTGTTTCTGGAAGGGTGACTGAGGGTTGAAAGTTAAGAGAGACTTACCTCATCAGTACATTTTAAAATTCTATATATGCATATATTACTTTTTCAAAAGATACAGGAGACTTTTAAATTGATTTTAAGCAAAACAAAATAAAGACATTTTCTAATAAACCAACATTCCTGAGATAATATTTGGGAGACTTTTAAATTGATTTTAATCAAAACAAAATAAAGACATTTTCTAATAAACCAACATTCCTGAGATAATGTTCGGGAGACTTTTAAATTGATTTTAATCAAAACAAAGACGTTTTCTAATAAACCAATATTCCTGAGATAATATTAGAATAGCACACCTTCACTTACACTTAAACGCTACTAGGTGTGGTCTCAGGCATCACTTCCACTCTATGTATGAGGAGATGGAGGCTCAGAGACCGAAAACTTTTCCCAGAGGTGCACAGCGACAGTGTGTAGCTCTGGGACTTAAAAATGCACACTCGTACTAGCTTTGCTACATTGCATTTTGGGAGAGCACAGGGAGGGTCTAGGAAGCTTTAGCAGAGCAGTAGCAACTAAAGCTGAGGGGAACCAGAAAGACCCTGAGACGGAGTTTAAAAAGAGAAGACATTGGAGACACCAACACTTAGGAGGAAGATGAGAAGGAGGCTCAGAAGAAAAAGAAGTGGTCCGAAAGAAACTATGTAGCTTAATGTCTTACTGTGAAAATGTTGAGAGAAAATACCTTTGTGGGGAAAATTACTTTTTTCCCCTGTTACTTGAACTGAGTTATTCAGACCTTGTCCTGATTTTTTGAAACACTGTTGCCACACCTGTGGACACATGCATATGGGAGCGCATTGGGCCCAAAAGCATGCGGGGGCGGGGGGAGGGCAAGGGGGGAATGCCGGCTTTTCTAGGTCCTGTTCTTCAGCAAATATGAAACTACTGTCCTCCACCAGCATTTCAGCAGCAACAGGACATGAGAAGCTGAACAACTCTCTATCCTGTGGGCACCTAATCTGGGACAATTTAGGATAAACTGTGAAGACTTAATCCTTGGCTTCTTATCTTTCTACCTAAAGTGTGAGAAGGATGAAGAGTGATAGCAACTCCCTGTCCCACAAAGGCAGCAGAACAGGTAAGATGCTGTGAGAAAATCAGGAACAGCTGGGCTCAGCACAGGGCACTTATTTATGTCCTTTTTGAAAGGCAAATCGGAACATCCCCAGAGGAGAGCAGCGGAGATACACAAACTTCCAGAACTCCCAACTCACCAGCTGGAGACATGGCTTGTGTTGGGAAAACTTAAGAGTCACTGGAGAGTATTTAGTTCTCCAAGTGAGTAGCAAACGTGTGCTAATGAGGTCTTTAACACCTGTGCTCCAAGCAGCAGCTGAGTCTACACAGAACCAGGTGGCGCAGAAACAACGTAGAGGTGGCCAAAGGGGGCTCAGAAGCAGAAGTGGAATTGCCATTCCTATCACCGTTCCTGCTTAGTACAAATGCTTTTTTTTCTCTGTTTCCCATATAGGAATGTACATTTACACATCAAATAAGAAAGGATAATTTGGAAAACAAAACACTGCATCCAATTTTTCTTTGCCAGTTATTCATTCTGTGGTCCCTTGTTTTTGCCTCTGAGCGCATAATGGTTCGGGCCCTAGATGTTATTCTAATTCTGTCAGTTGTCACCTCCAGAAAGTTTTCACACACAGTGGCAGGTGGCTAGAGCAGGGGAGTTGGGATGCAGGAAGAGAAACTATCCTTCCAGGACATCCCTGGGCATGCTTTGGTCTTGTTTTCTGCACATTTCTTTACTCTGAGAACTAAAAAAGGCTCCTTCCCAGTTCCTCTATGTCCCTCCTCCCCAAAATACTCCCTATTACCTGTCTCTTCCCACTCAGGTTCTGACAGCGCCAATAGTGATACTTAAACAAATGAAACAACTTACTAATCTAGGTCAGTAGCTGAAAACTACAAAAGGCAACATTTCAGGTAATCTGCGTAGGAAAATGTGACTTAGAACCAAAGGTGAACGTGAGGCTTCCTACCTTGAATCTGAATCTTGGATTCTGTGTGGTGAGGCATCCTACAGGCAGGGGGAAAGGAACTGCACCAGCTCCGGCAGGGCAGGCTGGGAGGCTGATGAGACGCTGGGACGCAGGTGGAAGAGCAGGAGAGTGGCCCATTTGCTGCCCTGCCCCCTGCGAATGTGGTCGGATAAATTTCAAATTCTGGCCAATCAAATTAACAACTCCTTCTGTAATGAGAACATTGAGGAGGTCCCCAGGTGGGCAGAGTATGCCTCCTCATGCTCCATGAACGGGGCACGAAGGTGGAGACTGAAGGATTTTCCTTTCTCTGTATCTCCTCTTCTCAACAGACTAAAGACCATTGTAGAGACCCCGTCCCCATGACTGGAGTCTTCAGCCCAAGTGGTTGCAAATTTTTCCTGAACCAAATCCTCCTTTCAATAAAAATATAAATCTTTATACCAAAAGATTTGGATATATTATACCAGTGATTCTTTATACCAAATTTGTAACTGAAACTTCCCAGACTTTTTTCAGCTTCAACTATGGCTTCTGTAGAAACCTGCTGAAAACTGTAATCTAGGAGCACCTGGGTGGCTCAGTTGGTTAAGCAACTGCCTTCAGCTCAGGTCATGATCCCGGAGACCCGGGATCGAGCCCCACATCAGGCTTCCTGCTCGGTGGGAAGCCTGCTTCTCCTTCTCACACTCCCCCTGCTTGTGTTCCTTCTCTAGCTGTGTTTCTCTCTGTCAAATAAATAAATAAAATCTTAAAAAAAAAAAAGGAAAAGAAAACTGTAATCTACTTACCAGCTTTCAAAAGAGGAAAGTTATATCATGCTATGATTGCACGTTGTAAGGACTGGGCATCAGGAGCAAGACCAAAGCTTAAAATGAAAATGGTCACTATTTACTTTTTCTAAATTGAGCATAATAAGTTATAGCTCTTTGGATTACTGGATGTTATTTTTTTATTTTAATTAATTAATTAATTATTGATAACTGGATTTCATTTTTTTTATTTTTTTAAAGATTTTATTTATTTATTTGACAGAGAGAAACACAGTCAGAGAGGGAACACAAGCAGGGGGAGTGAGAGAGGGAGAAGCAGGCTTCCCGCTGAGCAGGGAGCCTGATGTGGGGCTCGATCCCGGGTCTCTGGGATCATGACCTGAGCTGAAGGCAGATGGTTAACCAACTGAGCCACCCAGGCACCACCGATAACTGGATTTTAAACAGGACTTTCGGGAGTTACAGTAAATTAATAGCTTACAGTCAAGAGTCCATGGACGATTAATGTCAGCTTTCAAATCATCATTACTTACATTTCATATTATGTTTACTTTTATTAAATAATCAAATATTTATGTTTACTACGTACGCAATACTCTTACAAATGTTCACAAACATCCTGATTAATTATACAGCACTGCTCTGGCAAACATTTCTTGTTGTGAAGATATTTAGATATGTGTTTTCACAGTATAAGTTGCAATGCCTGTCTTGTCTCATGTTTACACATTGTGCGCTAGGAAAGCTGGTGCAAATAGATGCAGAGTTCCACATACTCTGATTAAACAGACATGGTTCTCACCTGCAATTGAATTGAATTGATGAACTCACAGGAAACACTGATCAATTGGGATGGGGGTAATTTTTTTTCTAGTTATTCTTGAGATTTGGTCCATGAACATAGCTTTTGGAATTGACGGAAACAGATTTGTGCAAAAAAATAAGCATCTTTTCTTTAACTTCAGGAACTGGAAACTTCTTAATGCCTAATGTTAAAAAAGCATAAGCAAACAATAAGATGTTGTTTCATTCACACTGAATTAATTACTTTCAGCTGTGTTTTGAGATATCATTGAGCCAATTATGATATTGGGATAATTTAAACAACAAAACTTCTACTGAGGAGGAAGTGAACTTGGGGAGTTAAGAGGTACTCTATGATATATGTACTGCTTTAAGTTTTCTAAAACCTCCTATCCTGCCTTGAACACATTATCTTTTCCCCATTCTAAATCTGCAGAAAGCAATTCACAGTAGAATGTCCCATAAGTCTAGTACAGCCTTCTTCATTCTGAGACTATGGCTTGTACTAGGTCAGTGGTTTACAAATTCCTTGATGCCATGAAAATCTGTCTTCAATGAAATCTCATTAGGAAGCCTAATATTTAAAATGGAGTCAGTCTTCTTGATAATTCCAAGCCAATTTCAATGCTTCTGTCAGTTTTCAAAATGCTTGCCAGATTGCAAGAATTTCCAAGGAAACAGGTTTTTCCCTACTTTATCTCCAAAAGGAACGGAACTCAAAAGCTTTCTAAAACCTTCTTCAGCTGAAGGTCTCATCACTGCTGATGGGCAGTGCTGTCACCAGGCAGGGTAACACCTGGGACCCACGTGCACTTAAACAGAATCTAAAGAAGGGAAGCTTACCTGTAGCATTTCCCCAGGTCCTGCCCTCAAAATTTGGACCATACAGATAAACATCCAAAAGGAGATCTGGAGTCCCTTCCCTTAACCACCAGTTCAGCTAATACAACCTTTCTTGAATAGTCTGTAAGAAAAGAAGGCAAGAAGAAACTCAATATATATGAGAGTCTGCTGTGGGCCAGGTATGTGTATGCAAGATGATTTCCATATCACATTTGACCCTGTGAACTGGGTAGTTTTGTTCTCATTTTATGAAGGGGGTAAACAGGACTCAAAAAAGCTTCACAAATTGCCGTGGTGACTCTGTTAAGAGTTGGGATTTCAACCTGGGCACGTCAAATTCCTAAGCCCATGTTCCTTCCACCACCCCTTCTCCTGGCCTCTCCTTGCTGGTCTCTTGTGATCGCCAGAAACAACAGAGTACTGGGCATAGTTTTCTATTGTAAGATACCTTTTTATTATAAAACCCAGGTCTCCTCAATTAGTAGACTATATGCACTTTCAGGCACTCAGACCATAATAGATTTTGCTTTGAACAAAATGTCTGATATACAGAAGGAAGTTACTAGTTTAATTCCCTCTCTTCACAATGGTAATACTGCGTGCCATTATAATCTGCATTTATGATTACATGCTATATTATTTATCTACTCGAAAGACTCTGATGGGTATCACTAACAAAAATACCTCTCCATCTATTATAGGATGCTCTGTCCTGATAAGACACACAGAGCTGTTAGCTTGAGTTTTGCTTGAATAGGAGAATCAGTTACTCAAATCAAGGACACAGATGCCATTCACGTAGAGGGAGATGCTTTGGCAGGAGAGGACAACACATTTCTCAATACACTCATTGAATTCTCTGTTCTTGAGTTTTCGTGGCTGTGGATGATCCTTTGCATCAGGTCATCCAAAAAACACACCAGAGCTGCAATTTCTGAATGCACTCATGATGAATTTCCTCTTACTGAGTAGCTCTTTCTGGAAGAGTTCCTGGAGGTATGTATCATTCGATTTCACAATAGCAAGCACTGAGGCCCATACCAAAAAAAGAATAGGAAGAGGAAGAAGAAAAAGAAAAAGAAGGAGGAGAAGGAGGAGGAGAAGAGAGAATTATTGTTTTTCATTATGTGTAATCTTTTCTTAATCCCCTTTCTTCTCTGTTCTTTCCTCTGTGATAACAGTAATATTAGGAGACGGGACATTTTGGCAATTTCTGAAAATATAATCATTTGCCCCCAAACATTAAATTGTACTTGGCATTAAATGACAGCAGAGCACCAATATCTAATAATAAGCCTGGAGAATGTCTATACATACACATACATAGTTTGAATAAAGGACATAACTTCTTGTTTCCTGCAAGGGGAGATTGTCTAGTTGGAGGGAGGAATCTGAACTTGCCCCACTCAGCCTTCTCTTTCTGTCTTACATCTTAGCTCAGGCTGCTACAACAAATGACCATCCGTGGGTTAAACAACAAACATTCATTCCTCACTGTTCTAGAGGTGAGAGGGTCCAAGGTCAGGGTGCCAGCACATGCAGTGTCTTGTAAGGACCCACCTTCTGCTTTTAACAGACCGGTCTCTTGCTCTATCTGATGGAGAGAAGGAAAAGGCTCTGGTTTCTTCTTCTTTGAAGGACACTAATCCCATTATGAGGGCTCCACCTTCATGACTGCCTCAAATCCTAATTAACTTCCAAAGGCTCCACCTCCAAATACCGTGACATGGGCAGTTAGGGCTTCAACATATGAAGGGGGGGACATAAAGTTTCAGTCCACAGTACCTCCCCTCTTATTCCCTACTTTTCACTGCCCTTCGAGGGACTCTACAGAACCGGACTGGGAAGCCCCTATTTTCCCCATTGACTCTTCTTCAAAAGAACACTCCTGGATAACAAAGCATTCTCCTTTGCCCTTTGTTTTAGCAGACACATAGCCTTATAGAATCAAAGCAGCCAATCTAACCCCCCACTCAAGTTCCAGAATAGTTTTCCTTCAAAAAATTGGAATTCTGAAGGTGGTCTTAGGGGAAGGGGAATGGGAGGGAGGAAGGTTGGAATAACAGCAAATTTTTCATTTTTTTAAGGCTCCTTTTTGTCGCGATAGTGTTTTCTTCTTTCCGTAAGGAAAAATAAAACAGTTTGGTGAATATTTTTAGTAAATTTAAAAATAATTCTCAATATTACAAAAGAATTTATGCTCATTTAACTTGGTACGAGTAAATTAAGGCTGTGTCTCTGAACCAAACTTGGGGTTTTAAAAAACTTGAAAAAGCCTAGCTATTTTGGGATACATACAACAAGCCTTAATTCCTCATGGCCGGGGATTGCTAATTAGAAGGTTCTGTGATGTTTCAAAAGTGTGCAAAGCCCTGCACTTTGAAAATCATTAGCAACAACAACAACAACAACAAAAGTTTAAGAAAACAGAAGAAAACAACTGGCAGGGTCAGGGTGATTGCCATCTACCTGCATGGGGGCTAAAGCAAAGAATCTGGCTCAAAGGCATAAGGGCGCGTTCTCAGGTCCTGCTGGAGCCTTCCCCTCATGCTTCCTTGTAGAGCTCCAGCCCTTAGAAAGTTTGTCAGGACCTGGAACGTCAGGAAGGAAGGCTGCCCCTGTCTGCTTGAACTCTGCATGGTCAGAGGGCAAGAAACCCTTCCATGGCCTTGCTCCTTAGGCTTACAATGGAAGTTGCACCAGCAGAGCTCAGGGTGAGGGCGGGGGGAGTGTGTATGTGCGTAGGGGGCTTATAACAGGTAAACTGTTAATAACAACAGTGAGGGGATACTAAAATGTTTAGAAAATAAACTTAAAAACAGGAAGAGTTCATTCCATGTTACCCCTACAACAATAACTCTTTTGTTCATGTGTATCCTAGGGCACTTTCCTGAGCAGGGGAGAGAGTGCCGGCTCAGGCAGAACTGCCCCTCACTCGGGGTCTGTTTTATGGATGCGACAGCCTACAGTCTGTGCCTGTGGGGCCCAGTCTCTCAGCGGGCATCGTCCACCACACAGGACAGAAGAAATAGAGATTTAGTACTGCCAAGTGCTAAGATGCCTAGATGTCTGCCTTCTCTCCATACAGTGCTTTTGCAATCTCTGAGATTTTTGCTCTGAGGCCTCTACTTCAGAGGCCTCTACTTCAGAGGCCTCAGACACATGAGTGGTAAGAAATAGCCAAAACCCAAGGAAATTTAACCTGCTAATCCCCACCATTTAATTCCCCTAGAGAATTCTAGTGGAAACTGAATGAAATTAAGCTGAGCTTCCCAAGGGTATTACAGTGGGCCACATTCTCAAATGGGAATTTATACACCTGTTTGGGACAGCCTTTTGACTCTGTCCCTAATCTATTTTTCTATGAATTCTTCTTGTCATAAGAATAGCTTACCTTACTTGAATAAAAAAAATGATAGTGTATTATTGCCCTTAGAGAGGCTAGCTATTTAAAAATTATTTGGCCATTCTTCTTGTAAAGCAAGTAATTGTATACTGCCTTACCTTTTCTATTTGTTTATAAGTGTGGAATTTCATGCATTTTGTTGGCTTAAAGCAAGGCATCTCTATATTGTAAACAAGCCCGTGAAAGCTATGGTTTATTGAACACTCGATTAAAAATGAAAATGTTCATGCCTTTTGTTCAATGAGATGAAAGTGTCTGTGTCTTAAATAAACACAGATTCTAAGGAAAGCCTGAGACTGAACAGTGGGGACTTGGACTCCTTTGTTTGTGTCACAGGAGTAGCTTGGGTTGGCGGGGACAGGGGAATTCTCACCAGGGCAGGTTTAGAGAGTTTTGCCACCTTCAGCAGCATGCCTGAAGCTCATGTGCAAATCCATTCGTAGAACAGAATCTTGCTTTCATTCCAGAAAGATAGCCCTCCCTGCACAGAGCAGCTGTTTCCCAGTGGCGGTCACGAATGCCTCCACAAATACCCATGCAGGTCAATGGCCGGAGTTTTCTCCTGCAGGGCAAAGATAGCCCTCTTGTAGCTGCTGAGCCCCTGTTCCTCAGGCAGGAAGATCGATCACGAGGTAGTTTATTTAGTCAGAGGATCACGGGTGAGTCAGGAGACAAGGAAATTCAGAAAGCAAAGTCAAAAGTGATTGTGCATAGAAGAGGAAACCAGCTGCACCTGGCAGTCTGCTTCCAGATCAGAAAGGGTTGTAATGGAAAACGGATGCGTTTATAGAAAACCCACCTCCCGTCCCCCACAGCCAAAACTGCTGCCCTCTTCACAGGGAGTCAATGTATTAAGTTTGGCAGCTCTCATAGAGTTTGCCATGCCAGGGAGGTTATTAAAACTGAACTGGAAGCAAGAGTGAGGAAAATGCTAACACCAAAGTGACAGACCAGAACGAAATGGAGCTAGATTCGTAGGCTCTCTGGCTCATGTTTCAGAAGGTTCCACGTGTTAAAATAGGCTGAAAAGTTAGCTAAATAAAACAGAGTGCCAAGTGAGACATTTAACACCCTTGAAAGGGGGCTTACCAATGAGAGGTTTCCATGATTCATACTGTTGACTAAGCTTCATTTTTAGGAGTCTGAAGACAAGATTAATTATAACTACATCCCCTAAAATACCTGCTGCATATGAGGGATTTTAACTCTCCCACCTCCTCCAACATCCTAATGATTTTTATTGATCTGAAGGATCTCAAAGGCATTTTCTGGTTCTCAAGGATGAATGTCCCCCTCCTCACCAGCTCCAGTAGGGAGTACTAGAGATTGGAAAAGCAGATGACTGCTGTGTTTACTGTCACGTATTACAGCCTTTAAGAGTATGTGTTGTAATGAGCACTGGGTATTAGATAAGACCGATGAATCACATCAGTCTGGAACAAGTAATACATTATATGTTAATTAATTGAATTTAATGGCTGGCTTCCACAATGGGCATGAAACCTACTTAAAAACAACAACAACAACAACAACAACAAAAAACACAACAAAAACAAAGAAGACAGAGAATGCCAGAGCTAATGTTCTAAAGCTAATGCTCCTTGTGGCTTCTTGGGACAATTCCTGTGACTATTTTATTCATTTCAGAAATGGACATTTTCTGTACTCACTTGTTTTCCCATAAACTCTCATTTCCCATTCAGCAGCAAATTTTAGCAGTTCTGCCTTCAAAATGTATTCAGATTCCAATATTTATCACCACTGCAACATTATGGTGATCAAGGATAATTATATCTCATCTGGTTATTGAAGTAGCCTTCCATCAGTTTTCCCTGAACCTATCCAGTCTCCCTGGGGCTTGTTTTCAATGCAGCATTCAGAATGATCCATAGAGATAGAGGAGCTCTCTTGAGAAGTTCGCCAATGGAAAGAATTTGGGGGAAAATGTTGCAGTAGGAAGCACCAAGAATCTGTCTCCTCATCTAGGCATTTACACTAGCAGAACCTGCTTGAAGTAACTATTTTGGAACTCTGGAAGATATGGAGAAAGTCAAGAAAATGATGTGTGAACAAAATGGAAATATCAATAAAGAGACAGAAAACCAAAAAAAAAAAAATTCAAAAAGAAAGTCTGGAGCTGAAAAGTACACGAAGGGTTATGAAAAGGGATTCAAAGACAGATTTAAGTAGGCAGAAGAAATTATGGGCATGAAGATAGGACAACGGAAATTGCTGAGTCGGAGGAACAGAAAAAAAACAGATTGAAGAAAAGTGAACAGGGCCTAGAGGCCTGTGGAACACCATCACATGGACCAACCTATACCCACTGTGGGAGCCAGAAGGAGAAGACAGAGACAGAAAAAGTATTTGACTAAACCAAGGCTGAACACTTTCCAAATCTGACAAAAAACATGAATATAAATAACCAAAAGCTTAATGAACTCCAAATAAAATGAACTCAAAGAAATCCACACTGAGACATATTATATTCAAACTTTCAATAGATGAAGACAAAAAAAAAAAAAGAATCTCAAAAGAAGCAAAAGAGAAACAATTTATCACATACAAGTGATAGTTCCCCATGAAGGAATAAAATAATTAGCAAGTTTCTCACCAGAAATTTTGGAGGCCAGAAAGCACTGAGTCAATACATTTGAGGTGTTCAAAATAAAAACCAAAAAGACTTTATCTAGCAAAATGGTCCTTCAGGAATGAGGGAAAAATTGTGGTAATCCCAGATAAACAAAAGCTTAGGGAATCATGACCACTAGACTGCACTGCAAGAAATGCTCAAGGGAGGGGCACCTGGGTGGCTCAGTTGGTTAAGCGACTGTCTTTGGCTCAGGTCATGATCCCAGAGATCCCGGATCAAGCCCCACATTGGGCTCACTGCTCGGCAGGAAGCCTGCTTCTCCTTCTCTCATTCCCCCTGCTTGTGTTCCCTCTCTCACTGTGTTTTTCTCTGTCAAATAAATAAAATCTTTAAAAAAAAAAAAGAAAAGAAATGCTCAAGGGAATCCTGCATGGTGAAATGAAAAGACATTACACAGTAACTAGAAGAAATAAAGATCTCAATAATGTCAAATACATGGACAGTTATAAAAACTAGTATTATTGTAGCAATGGTTTATAATGCCATTTTTTTCTACATGATTTAAAAGACTAAAATATGTTTTAAAAATTATTAGTCTAAAAGCAAATATCAGTATAGCTCTGGTTTGTTGTTCCCTACATAATTTTAAAGACTAATGAATTTAAGAGAATTATTAAATTATGTTTTGAGCACACAAAGTATAAAGATGTAATTTTGTGACATCAACAACTGAAAGAGGTGGGAACAGAGTTGTAAAGGAGCAGGTTTTGTATGTTAAAAACTACTATACTATTACTACACTAAAAACTATTCTTGAAGTTAAGCTGGTATAAATTCAAATCGGAGTGTAATAACTTTAGGATAGTAAATGTAATCCCTATGATAGCCAAAAAGAAAATAGTTATGAATATGCATAAAAAGAAATGACAAATGAATTTAAATGTTTCACAATTTTAAAAAAATGAACTAAATGCCAAAGAAGAGAGTAATGCAGGAAATGAGAAACAAAAAAGCTATAAGGCATATAGAAACCAAATAACAAAATGACAGAAGTAAGGACCTCTTTATCAGCAATTACTTTAAATATAAATAGATTAAACTCTCCAATCAGGAAAGAGATATGCATAATGAATAAAAACATATGATCTTGAATGGATAAAGAGGATGTGGTACATATATACAATGGAATACTATGCCTCCATCAGAAAGGATGAATATCCAACTTTTGTAGCAACATGGACTGGACTGGAAGAGATTATGCTGAGTGAAATAAGCCAAGAAGAGAAAGTCAAGTATCGCATGGTCTCACTTACTTGCGGTGCATGAGGGGTAAACTGGAGGACAGTGGGAGAAGGAAAGTAA
>PITA01002626.1:0-79090 GCA_004023965.1 Spilogale gracilis | reverse complement strand
TTGGAAAAAAAATTTTTTAGTAACAATAAAAACAACAACAACAACAAAAAAAAAAACAAAAAAAACCCATATGATCCAATTACATGTTGTCTACAAAAACTCACTTTGGATCCAAAGCCATAAATAGATTGAAAGTGAGGGGATGGAACAAGATAGTCCATGCAAATAATAACCAAAAGAGAGTAGGGATGATTATACTAATGTTACACAAAATAGTTTTTAAATCAAAAAAGATTTCAAGAGACAAAAAGGACATTATACATTAATAAAAGGTCCAATATAGCAAGATATAATAGTTACAAACACTTATGCACCTAATAAAAGATGAGCAAAATACATGAAGTAAAATCTGAAAGAACTGAAGGGAGAAATAGCATAATAATACTTGGAGACTTCAATACCCTATTCACAATAATGGGCAGAACAATCAGAAGATAAATAAGGAGATAGAGGACTTAACACAATAAACTCAGGAGATCTATCAGACAAATATAGAATGCTATAAACATGCTTCTCAAGTTCACATGGAACATTTTCCAGGATAGGCCATATATTAAGCCACGCGTTAAGTCTCAATAGCTTTAAAAAGAGAGATATTATACAAAGTATCTTTTCTAACCACACTGAGATGAAGAGAATAGAGAAACAATAGGGAATATCACTGTAACCAAAAGTTGGTTCTTGGAAAATATCAATAAAATTTGCAAACCTTTAGTTACATGCACTAAGAAAACAAGAGAAAAGATTCAAATTACTACAATCAGTAATGAAATTAGGACATCATTACCAATGCTACAAAAATAAAAAGGAGAATCATTAAATTCTATTTTACCCTTGAAACTAATAATACAGTATTTGTTAATTAAATTGAATTTAAAAATATAAAACAAAAACAGTTTAGGCACAGTGGGGTAAAAAGAGTACCACAAATAATTATATACCAAAAAATTGGATAACATAAATGAAATGGACATATTCCTAGAAACACAAAACCTAACAAAACAAAATCACAAAGAAATTGAAAAAGAATATACCTGTAATTAGTAAGGAGATTGAATCAGTCATCAAAAAAATCTCCCTACAAATAAAAGCCTCAGACCTGGTAGCTTCACTGCTGAATCCTAAACATCATTTAAGGAAGAACTATACCAATTCCTGTCAAACTTTACCAAAAATAATTGTTGAAGAGGAGGGTATATTTCCAAAGTTATTCTATGAGGCCAGCAGCAATATTCTGATTCCAAAACCAGACAAAGATACCACAAGAAAAAACTACAGACTAATATCCCAATGACAGAAAAATATTCAAAAAAATACTAGCAAACTGAATTCAGAAGCAAATTAAAAGGATTATACACCATGACCAAGTGAGACTTATTCCTGGAATGCAGGGATGGTTCAACATACAAAAATCAATCAACGTAATACATGACTTTAACAGAAAGAAAGGAAGGAAGGAAGAGAGGAAGGAGGGATGGGGGAGGGAAGGAGGATGGGAGGAAGAAAGATGATAATCTCAACTGATGCAGAAAAACATTTTACAAAATAATAAAAGGTGTTCAAGTAGGAAGAGGAGGAAAGTACATAATAAAAGCTCTATATAAAAAAACTCACAGAAAACATTATAGTCAATGGTGAAAGGTTTTTCTCTAAGGTAAGGAACAAAGCAAGACTGTCTGCTTTTGCCATTCTGGTCAACATAGTACTATAAGTTCTAGCCAGATAAATTAGGCAAAAAGGAAAAAGAAAAGGCATCCAAATCATAAGGCAGAAGCAAAATTATCTCCATCCACAGACGATATGATCTTATATGGAAAAAACCCTAAAGATTACTCTCACACACACACAACACAATATATAAACTGATAGACCTAATAAATTCAACAAAATAGCAGGATATGTCAGCATACAAAAATTAGTTACATTTCTATACACTAACAATGAACAATTCTGAATGGAAATTGCCAAAGTAATTTCATTTACAGGAGCATTAAAATGAATAAATTAATTAGGAGTTTACTAAGGATGAAAGACTTGCATAAGGGTACTACAATGCAATGATAAAAGAAATTACAGAAAATATAAATAAATGGAAACTGATCCCATGTTCATGGATTGGAAGACTTAATATTATTAAGGTATCCATACTACCCAAAAGAATCTATAGATTCAAAAGAATCTCTATCAAAATCCCAATGACATTTTTTTGCAGAGATAGAAAAACTCAGCCTGAAATTCACCTGGAATTTCAAGAGACCCAGAATAACCAAAACAATTTTGAAAAAAAGAACAAAACTGAAGGACTCGCACTTACTGTTTTCAAACTTACTACAAAGCTGCAGGAATCAAAACAATGTAGTATTTGCATAAAGACAGACGTATGGACCAATGAATTAGAATAGAGAGCCTAGAAAGAAACCTTCACATGTATGGCTAAAGGATTCCTGATAAGAGTGTGAAGACCTGGGGTGCCTAGGTGGCTCAGCCATTAAGCTTCTGCATTTGGCTCAGGTCATGATCTCAGCATCCTGGGATTGAGCCCAGTGTCAGGCTCCCACTTAGCAGGGAGGCTGTTTTTCTCTCCCCGGCTTCCTCCTGATTGTGTTCCCTCTCTTGCTGTCTCTGTCAAATAAATAAAATCTTTTTAAAAAGTGAGAAAACCATTTAATGAAGAAAAGGTAGACTTTTCAACAAATGATGCTTGGAAAACTGCATATCTATAACAACAACCACAACAACAACAACAACAACAACAACAAGAAAGTTAGACCTTTATCTAACACCATATACTAAAATTGATCAAAGATTTAAATGGAAGATCTAAAACTATAAAATTCTTAGAAGAAAAAATATGGCAAAACTTCATGACATTGAATTTGGTTATGATTTCTTAAATATGACACCAAAGGCATAGGCCATGAAAGAAAAACATAGACAAACTAGACTTTGTGAGAACTTAAAAATGTTGTGCGTCAAAAGACACTATCATCAGAGAAAGACAACCCACGAATGGGAGAAAATATTTGCAAGTCATATATCTAATAAGGGATTAACACCCAGAATATATAGAGAACCTAAAACTAAAAAACAAAAAGCAAACAACCCCATTGAAAAGTGGGCAAAGTACTTGAACAACTATTTCTCCAAAGAAGATATGCAAATGACCAGTGAACATTTGAAAAGATGCTCAGCATCACTAGTCATTAACGAAACACAAATCAAAACCATAACACTCATTAGAATTGTAACTATTAAAAACCCCAGAAAAGAATAAATCTTGGTGAATATGTAGAGAACTGTGTGCCATTGGTGGAAGCTAAAATGGTATACGTCGCTATGGAAAACAATATGGCAATTCCTCAAAAATTAGAAATAGAATCACCATATGATCCAGTAACTCTACTTCTAATTATATGCCCCAAATCACTGAAAGCAGAGTTTGTAGATCTACGTGTACCCATATTCACAGCAGCATTATTCACAATCACTAAAACATGGAGGCAACCTGAGTATCCATGGACAGGTGAATGGGCAAGTAAAATGAGTAGAAAATTACACACGTACAGTGGAATATTATTTGACCTTAAAAAGGAAGGAAATTTTAGGGGTGCCTGGGTGGCTCGGTTGGTTAAGAGACTGCCTTTGGCTCAGGTCATGATCTCAGGGTCCTAGGATGGAGTCCCGCATCGGGCTCCCTGCTCAACAAAGAGCCTGCTTCTTCCTCTCGCTCTGCCTGCTGCTCTGCCTACTTGTGCTCTCTCTCTCTGCTATCAAATAAATAAATAAAATAAAAAATAAAAATAAAAAAAGGAAGGAAATTTTGACATGTGCTAGCTACATGACCGAACTTTAAGGACTTTATGCTAAGTGAAATAAGCCAGTCACAAAAAGACAAATACTATATGAGTCCACTTATATGAGGTACATAGGGTAATCAGATTCATAGAAACAGAAAGGACAACGATGGTTTCCAGGGCCTTGAGAGGGGAATAAGAATGAGGGGTTATTTTTTAATGGGTACAGAATTACAGTTTTTCAATAAAAAAGAGTTATATACTTGAATGGTGCTGATAGCTGCATAACACTATGAATATATTTAATACCACTGATCTGTATATTTAAAAATGGTTAACACGGTAAATTTTATATTATATTTTACCATATCAGAGATTCTCAGCTCTACTGGGCATCCAAATCATCTAGGGAAATTTAATAGTATATATGCTTGTGCTACCCCCACAGGTTGGGTTTGATTTGGTCTGGGTGTAGCCCAGGCAGAACCTGGCTCCTATCCAACAGTATTTCCTTCTAGGTCACTGGCCTCCAAGCACACTTCCTCCCCAGGCCTCAGGTGCTCACTCTTGATTCTCACGTACCTTGCCTCCTTCTCTTTTCCTTAAGCTGACACTCAATAAATATCTGTTAAACAAATGAACTATTCTAATTAATACAATATGGGAAAAAAAGAGGCATGATTGATTTTGGTGGTCTGACCCACTAAAGTATACTCATTAACTTGGGCATTTTAAATTTCTCACCACTTTTCAGAAACTTGGCCACTGCCTAAATTCTAAGTCAAGTGCACTTGGAATGAATACCGTCCTGTCCTCACCATTTTTAGAGCTGGAGGGGACCAGATGGGATGTTTCTGCCCTGGGCTTTGATTTGTAAACAATGATGAGAAGAAAGTGCAAGCCCTGCAGCAGCCCAACACAGACAGTGATCTTCTTTGGAGTCCCATGTCTTGATCTTATTCATATAGATTCTTCGTGAATCCATAAAATGTCTTTAAATATTTAAATAGAGAAAATTTTTAAATCATATATTATAGAAACATGCTCCCTGTTTCGCATACAAGGATTCACTGGATTGAGACTCTTCGTCTTATCCAACTTCCTAATTAAGTGTGAAAGAACTTAAGGCCCTCAAAGGGCAAGTGACTTAAGTAGTTTCCTGACTACTTTATTTGAAGTAAAATCCATCCACCTCTATACCTTTAGTCTTACTTTGTACCCCCATAATATCTATTCCTGCCTGTCGCTATATTGTTTGCTTATTGTCAGTATCATAAATTAGAATGAGCACATCTTGAAGACATACATTTTGTCTTGTTCCCTGCACATGGAAAGCTTCTTGACCAACTTTCAGCATTTAATAATATCTATGCAAGAATGAAAGAATCTTCACTTCAATATTATAAATTTTATATGTTATCTTTTTCAGAAAACTTGAAGGTAGATTTGACACAGTTAAAAGACAAGATGGTGTTTCTTCTCAGTTATTTTTCATAATTACTAGACCTAATTCTCTGAGCTCTTTCCAAGTCACCATTGTCTACAGAGAATTTTGAGTAGCCTAGACCAAAAATTTCCACAAGATCATCTGGACTAGTCCTTGACTTAAGAGAGATGCACTGTTGAGTTGACATCTTTAGCCTATGGTTAGTGTTCTTATTTGATTTTATCTGAATTACTTTTCTTTCTTTTTATTATTATTTTTTATTATGTTATGTTAGTCACCATACAGTACATCATTAGTTTTGGATGTAGAGTTCCAAGATTCATTGTTTACATATAATGCCCAGTGCTCCATGTAATATGTGCCCTCCTTAAATTTTCTTTCTGATGAAACCTTGCTAACTCCTCATTTTCTTCTTCCTCCTTACCATTATTTCTCTCAATAAGAGTTGATCCCACTAGCAAGTGTGGGTTTAAGTTACTCACCCATGACAATTAATACCTTCTTGAATTTTCATATGTGTCTGGGTCCACCCTCTTAAAGTACTGTTCTTCTAAAGAGACAAAAGATGATTTTCACCCAACTTTTTGAAACTAGAAATAGAATAACTTCCTTAAAGAGAAAGTGGTCTAGTCCTTGCCTTAAAAGAAGTTTAATAACCTCCTTTAGGTTTCCCTCTGTTTCCATACTCATATGAAAACCAATGTTAATAGTCAGTGAAGGGCCTGCAGACCACCGAAAGGAATTTAGACTTTATTCTGTGGAGGCTACCTACCATAGGCTTTTGACAGAACAGTAACTTGATGCAAGTTACATTTTTAAAAGATTGCTCTGCTTACAGTGTAAAGAAAAATTGTAGAGGAATAAAAGTTGGAGCTGGCAGAACGGTAAGAAGGCTTTTGCTTTAGTCCATGGTGGCTTAGATTCAATGGTGATAATGAGGGTGGTGAGAAATTCAGATTCAGGGTGAGTGAATACTCTCTTCATTGTCTCTTCTCTCCAGTCATCTTCTTCCCTTTCTCTTGGTTTATTTTTTCTCTCTACATCACCACTTTCTGACACATATTTACTTATTTATTTGGCTTATTATCTGATGCTCTCCACTAGGATGCATGTTCCATAAGGATGGGCTCCTTAGCATTTTCTTCATTGTTATTTACTCTATTGCCCAAAACAAATAGTAAGTAAAAGAGTAACACATAGCAAGTATTCAGTAAATATTTCTGAAGAAATTAGTTGTCAAATTGTAGATCACCATTTTGACTCCCAGAATAAAGTTTGGAAATTAGAAAGGACAGAACATGCTGGTGGATTGGATTGCGATGTGAAAAAAAGAAAGAGGAACAAGGATGTCTTGTAGGTTTGGGGCCAGAGCAATTGGGTGCAATTTACTGATTAAGGGAGAGCAGGTTTTGGGGGCCAAGAGTCAGGAGCTCAGCTTTGGACAAGCTAAGTTTGCACATGTCTCTCAGACATTTGAGAGGAAACAGTGAGCAGGCAGACATACTCAAGCCTGGAGCTCAGTGGAGAGGCCTGAACTAGAGATGATAACTGCTGGGTCAGGGGTATTAGGTATTAGGTAACATGTAAAGCCATGCTATAAGACAGAGTGAGAGCAGGAAAGAGAACCCCCCCACCCAGATTTATTTATTTATTTATTTATTTATTTATTTGAGATATTTGAGGGGGAGAGGGAGAGAGAATCTCAAGTATACTCTGTGCTGAGCACAGAGCCTGACTTGGGACTTGATCCCAGGACCCTGAGATCATGACCTGAGCTGAGACCAAGACCAAGAGCTGAGACCAGGTGCTTAACAGACTGCACCACCCAGGCACCCTGGGGCACCCAAACTTTAAGAGACTAAGAAAGGTAAAGGGAACTAAGCAATGCAGACTGAAATGGAGGAGACAGTGAGGTAGCAGGGAAAACAGAATGACATTGAATTCCAGGAGACAGGGATGGTATCAAGGAGGGAGTGCACCAAACTACCAAGAATGCTAAGAGGTCCAGTAAAATAGGAATTAGAAGAGATTACTTGATTTGGTAACCTTGATCTATATAGTACATTGATTTCCTGGGATTACCACAACAAAGTGCCACAAACTAAGACAACTTAAATGACAAAAATGCATTCTCTTACAGTTAGAGGCTACAAGTACAAAATCAGGATGCCAGCAGGGCCATGTTCTCTCTGAAGAATCTAGGGAAGAATCTCTCCCTGCTTTTTCCTAGACTCTGGTGGTGATTGTCCATCCTTGGTGTCCCTCAGCTTGTAGACATACGACTCTAATCTCTGCCTCTGTTGTTGCCTGGTATTCTCCCCTCATCTGTCTCTCTCATCTTATAAGGACACCACTCATAGAATATTAAAGACCCATACTACTCCACTATGACTTCTTCTTAACTATTCACACCTGCAACAACCCCATTACTAAATAAGGTCCAATATATTTCTTGGAGGACACACTTCAACCCATAGCAAAGTTTCAGAGGACTAATAGGAGAGGGAAGAATGTGAGATGAAGACATTAAGTAGAGGCAAACAAAGATTTTGTCTGCTAAGAAGAGCATAGCAATGGGGCAGTTATGGGTGGGTGGATGCATAATAGCTAAGAGAGTTTTGTTTTCTGTTTTTAAGATGAAAGATATAAGAATTTGGATACTGATAGGAATAATTCAGTATAAAGGAATAAATCATGATGCAAGGAAAAAGGAAAGAATTGAGAAAGCAAAAGTCTCGTATGAGACCTTGGCAATGGGACCCAGGGCACATGGGAATGATCTTGAGATGGGAGCGAGTCAGTTCAGCTACTGGCAGCAGGAAGAGAGGTGGAGTACAGAGCAGATGAGTTGAGTGACATACTAGAAGGAGATGAGATCATTTTCTTCTGTTCTGTTTTGTTCTTCAGGTAAGTGTGAAAATGAGGAGTGCTGAGGGGATGTTGTAGGTTGAGCAGAGAGGAAAGGTGTGAGAGAGTCATTTCAGAGAGTGGGAGAGGAGACTGACCCAAATTTGAAAAGCACAGTTGTTTCCTAAGTTCTCTTTGGGAATGTCCATGAGGGAAAAAAGATTGAGGGTGGAAATAATGGAGACACCAGAGACCAAAGAGACAGAGATAGATTGTCCTGAAGAGAGGGAGACTAGGAGTACAGCAAAGTCAGCAAATGAGGCACAAGGAGGAAACTGAGACATAGGGAAAGACAAGCCTTCTTATCTTCTTGTCTGGAGCCTTCTCTCCATTTCCTCCAAAGCATTGGATTCATCAGTGTGCCACTAGCACTCCCATCCAAGGTTGTAGGGACTGGAGAAGGCTCAAAGCCTAGAATGGAAGGAAGCTGTGTCTATGCAACTTGGACAAGCAGGGGGCCTTTGTCCTGAAAGGTTGGAATATAGGGTCACCAGCCTGGTCCAGGTCTCACCAGAGGGCTCTCTGCAACCCTCTTCCTGAAGATCTTTGAGGGGAAATACAAAAAGGACAGGTTTTCAGGAAGTTATATCTCATTTGGGGTGTGTGTGTGTGTGTGTGTGTGTGTGTGTGTGTGTGTGTGTGTATGCCTTCTATACTCCTCACTTAACAAAGGTATGTTAATCAATGGAGATGCTGCAGAGAACAAGACAGATGTGGTATCTGCCTTCATGCAAAAGCAGCGGGTGGGGGGCACAGATAACTGAGTAATCATGATATTGAACCCTAATAAGGTCTGTGATGAGAAAATATAGGTGATTGTTCTTGGGTTTCTAGAACTCACCTCTAATGATATCTGTGCCACCTTCCTTTGGGAACTGCATGGTGGCCCAAACTACCCACAGCCACCTATGTCTTAGTTTCCAGGGTGGAGTCAGCCACCAGAACCACTTTTCCTGGGATCCGTATTTCCGTAATTATGGCATCCCAACCAGTGGGACTATCTACCTACCAAAGCTATCCTTTTGTGGGACATTGTCTCATTGACTTTTCAGAGTCAAATTCAAGAATGTGGACAGCTTCATCTGCAATTCACCAGCTCAGCCTTTCCTTTCCTTCCTGAGAAAGCTCAACTTACAAAGGAAGTTGAACTCCTTAGAGAAAAGGGAGTCTTGGATCCCAGGTGATTGTTTTATAGAATGCCAAATGATGCCTCCATCCTCAACTACCCCACAGATTCCCTTCCAAACCCACCTATCAACCATACCTAGCGCAGGCATTCTCTTTCTCTCTCTCCTACGCTGGACCTTTGGACCTTTCAAAATATTCCAGATTTTCTGACAAAGGGTTGCTAATAATCATTCAAAAACAACTTCTCAGTTTTGATTTCAGTTTCTGTTATCTTGTTGAGACAGGAGCTGATGGAAAGTGTAGCGAGTAGGGAAATAAAGAGACCTTAGTCAAGTGTGGGTTCTGGAATCAACAAACGATGTGACCATGAAGAGTTTACTAAATTACTTTGAGCTTCAAGTTTCTTGTCTGAAAGTAATTGGTTTAGAATCAATAATCCTCAAACTTTTTTTTATACTGAAACTATATTTTGAAAATGAAAATGTTAAATATTTAATGGAAAGAATCCCCAGCTATGGCACAGCAGCATCAACAGGGTTCTGCAATGCAGTTTTATTTATTTATTTATTTATTTATTTATTTATTTATTTATTTATTTATCTATTATTTTTTATTTTTTATTTTTGCTTTACATTTATCTTATTTTTTCAGTGTTCCAAGATTCATTCCCCATGCCCCATACCCAGTGCTCCATGCAATAGGTGCCCTCAGTACCCACCACCAGGCTTTCCCATCTCCCCAATCCCTCCCTCCAAGTCCCTCCTTTGGTTTCTGTGTCCAAAGTCTCTCATGTTTTGTTTCACTCCCTGAATTACCCTACTTCCCATTTATTTTCCTTCTCCTACTGTCCTCTATATTACCCCTTATGCACCACAAGTAAGTGAAATCATGTGATACTTGACTTTCTCTACTTGGCTTATTTCACTCAACTTAATCTCTTCCAATCCAGTCCATGTTGCTACAAAAGTTGGATATCCATCCTTTCTGATGGAGGCATAGTATTCTATTGTATATATGTACCACATTTTCTTTATCCATTCATCTGTTGAAGGGCACCTTGGCTCTTTCCACAGTTTGGCAATTGTGGCCATTGCTGCTATGAACATTGGAGTACATATGGCCCTTCTTTTCACTACATCTGTATCTTTGGGGTAAATGCCCAGTAGTGCAATTTCAGGGTCATAGGGTAGCTCTATTTTTTATTTTTTAAGGAATTTCCAAACTGTTTTCCAAGGTGGCTGCACCAACTTGCATTCCCACCAACAGTGTAAGAGAGTTCCCCTTTCTCCGCAGCCTCTCCAACACTTGTTTCCTGACTTGTTAATTTTGGCCATTCTGACTGGTGTAAGGTGGTATCTCAGTGTGGTTTTGATTTGAATTTCCCTGATAGCTAATGACGCTGAACATTTTTTCATGTATCTGTTAGCCGTTTGTATATCTTCTACAGAGAAGTGCCTCTTCATGTCTCTTGCGCATTTTTTGATGTGTTCATCTTCTTTTTGGATGTTGACTTTAAGTAATTCTCTATAGATCTTGGATATCAGCCCTTTGTCTGTAGTGTCATTTGCAAATATCCTCTCCCATTCTGTGGGTTGTCTCTTTGTTTTGTTGACTGTTTCCTTTGCTGTACAGAAGCTTTTTATTTTGATGAAGTCCCAAAAGTTCATTTTTGCTTTTATCTCCTTTGCCTTTGGAGACGTGTCTTGAAAGAAGTTGCTGTGGCCGATGTCAAAGAAGTTACTGCCTATGCTCTTTTCCAGGATATTGATGGATTCCTGCTTCACGTTGAGGTCTTTCATCCATTTTGAGTTTGCCTTTGTGTGTGGTGTAAGAGAATGGTCTAGTTTCATTCTTCTATATGTAGCTGTCCAATTTTCCCAGCACCATTTATTGAAGAGACTGTCTTTTTTCCACTGGATATTTTTTACTGCTTTGTCGAAGGTGATTTGCCCGTAGATTTGTGGGTCCATATCTGGACTCTCTACTTTGTACCATTGGTCTATTTCTCTGTTTTTGTGCCAGTACCATGCTGTCTTGGTAATCACAGCTTTGTAATAAAGCCTGAAGTCAGGTAACGAGATGCGCCCAGCTTTGTTTTTCTTCTTCAGCAATTCCTTAGCGATTCGGGGTCTTTTTTGGTTCCATATAAATTTTAGGATTGTTTGTTCCAACGCTTTGAAGAGTGTTGGTGGAATTTTGATTGGAATGGCATTGAAAGTATAGACATTTTGACAATGTTTATTCTTCCAATCCATGAGCATGGAATGCTCTTCCATCTTTTTGTGTCTTCTTCAATTTCTTTCATGAGTGTTTTGTAGTTCCTCGAGTACAGATCCTTGACTTCTTTGGTTAGGTTTATTCCTAAGTATCTTATGGTTTTTGGTGCTACAGTAAATGGAATCAATTCCCTGATTTCCCTTTCTATATTTTCATTGTTAGTGTATAAGAATGCAACTGATTTCTGTGCATTGATTTTGTATCCTGCCACGTTACCAAATTGTTGTATGAGTTCTAGTAGTTTGGGGGTAGAGTCGTTTGGGTTTTGCATATAGAGTATCATGTCATCTGCAAAGAGAGAGAATTTGACTTCTTCTTTGCCAAGCTGGATACTTTTTATTTCCTTCTGTTGTCTGATTGCTGTTGCTAGGACTTCTAACACTCTGTTGAACAGTAGTGGTGAGAGTGGGCATCCTTGTCTTGTTCTGATCTTAGAGGGAAGGCTGTCAGTTTTTCCCCATTGAGAATGATATTCGCTGTGGGTTTTTCATAGATAGATTTTATGAGGTTGAGAAATGTTTCCTCTATCCCTATACTTTGAAGAGTTTTGATCAGGAACAGATGTTGTATTTTGTCAAATGCCTTTTCTGCATAAATTGAGAGTACCATGTGGTTCTTCTCTCTTCTCTTATTGATTTGTTCTATCACGTTGATTGATTTGCGAGTGTTGAATCACCCTTGCATCCCTGGGATAAATCCCACCTGGTCATGGTGGATAATCTTTTTAATGTATTGTTGGATCCCGTTAGCAAGGATCTTGTTGAGAATCTTGGCATCCATATTCATTAGCGATATTGGTCTGAAGTATTCCTTTTTGATGGGGTCTTTGTCTAGTTCGGGGATTAGAGTAATGCTGGCTTCATAGAAAGAGTCTGGAAGTTTTCCTTATGTTTCTATTTTTTGAAAGAGCTTCAGGAGAATAGGTGTTATTTCTTCTTTGGATATTTGGTAGAATTCCCCAGGGAATCTGTCTGGTCCTGGACTCTTGTTTTGGGGGAGGTTTTTGATCACTGCTTCAAACTCATTACTAGATATAGGTCTATTCACATTGTCAATGTCTTCCTGTTTCAGTCTTGAAAGTTTATAGATTTCTAGGAATGTATCCATATCTTCTAGGTTGTTAAATTTTTTGGCATATGATTGTTGATAGTAATTTCTGATGATTGTTTCTATTTCCTTGGTGTAAGTCGTGATCTCTCCCCTTTCATTCATAATTTTATTAATATGGGTCTTCCCCCTTTTCTTTTGGATTAGTTTGGCCAATGGTTTATTGATCTTATTGCTTTTTTCAAAGAATCAGCTTCTAGGTTCTTGGATGTGTTCTACTGTATCTCTAGTTTCTGATTCATTTACCTCTGCTCTAATCCTAATTATTTCCCGTCTTGTGTGGGGGGTTTGTTTAATTTTTTGTTGATTTTCCAGTTCTTTAAGGTGTAATGAGAGTTGGTGTATTTGGGATTTTTCAATTTTTTTGAGTGAGGCTTGGATGGCTATGAATTTCCTTCTTAGGACTGCCTTTGCTGTATCCCATAGGTTTTGGATTGGTGTATCTTCATTCTCATTGGTTTCCATGAAGTGTTTCAGTTCTTCTTTGATTTCCTGGTTGATCCACAGATTCTTGAGCAGGATCGTCTTTAGCTTCCAAGTGTTTTATTTTCTTCTGAACCTTTTATGGTGATTGAGTTCCAGTTTCACAGCATTGTGGTCAGAGAATATGCAAGGAATAATCTCAATCTTCTGGTATCGGTTGAGCCCTGATTTGTGACCTAGTATGTGGTCTGTTCTGGAAAAAGTTCCATGTGCACTTGAGAACAATGAGTATTCTGCTGTTTTAGGGTGGAATGTTCTAAATATATCTATGATATCCATCTGGTCCAATGTGTCATTCAAGGCTCTTGTTTCTTTGTTGATTTTCTGTTTAGATGATCTGTCCATTGCTGAGAGTGGTATGTTAAGATCTCCTACAATTAATGTATTTGTATCAATATGACTCTTTCTTTTGCTTAATAGTTGGCTTATGTAGTTTGCTGCTCCCATGTTGGGGGCATAAATATTTACAATTGTTAGATCTTCTTGGTGTATAGACCCTTTGAGAATGATGTAGTGTCCTTCTGTGTCTCTGACTACAGTCTTTAGATTAAAATCCAATTTGTCTGATATGAGAATCGCTACCCTGGCTTTCTTTTGGGGTCCATTGGCATGAAAGATGGTCCTCCATCCCCTCACTTTCAATCTGGAAGTATCTTTAGATTCAAGATGTGTCTTTTATAAACAGCATATGGATGGGGCCTGTCGTTTTATCCAGTCTGCAACACTGTGCCTTTTTATTGGAGCATTGAGTCCATTCACATTGAGAGTGAATATTGATAGATACGTTTGTATTGACATCATGTTGCCTGTGAAGTTCATGTTTCTATAGATTATCTCTGTAAATTTCTGTTCTGTGTCACTCTTGTGTTCATTTCTCTTTTATAGAACCCCCCCCCTTAGTATTTCTTGTAGTGCTGGCTTGGTGGTTGCATAATCTTTTAGACTTTGGTGGTCCTGGAAGCTCTTTATTTCTTCTTCCATTCTGAAAGTCAACCTTGCTGGATACACTATCCTTGGTTGCATATTTTTGTCATGTAATTTCCTGAATGTGTCTTGCCAACCCTTTCTGGCTTGCCAGGTTTCTGTGGAAAGGTCTGACGTTATTCTGATGGTCCTCCCTCTATAGGTAAGGGATCGCTTCCCCCTACCTGCCCTTAAGACATATTCTTTGGTTTTATGATTCACGAATTTCACAATTATATGCCTGGAGGTTTTTCTGGCCTCATTGAACTTGGGGGGTGTCCTCTCTGCCTCTAGGACATGAACAGTTTCATTCCCCAGATTAGGGAAATTTTCATCCATGATTTGTTCAACTATATCTTCTAGGCTTCTCTCTCAACTCCTTTGGGGATTCCAATAATTCTGATATTGGAGCGTTTCATGGCATCATTTATTTCCCTTATTCTGTTCTCCTAGGATTTTAGCTGTTTGCTCCAAGACTTCTCTTGCTCCTCCTTCTTAATCCATCTGTCTTCTAAATCACTGGTACGATCTTTAGCTTCACTTACTCTAGCTGTTAGCATATTTAAATTAGATTGCATCTCATTAATAGCCTTTCTAACCTCAGTTTTCACTTCTGTTATTAGGGCTTCCATTTTGAGACTAATGTTTTTTCCAAATTAGCCATTGCTTGGACGATTGCTGCCCTGAATTCCATTTCTGTCATATTGTTTATGTTCATTTCCAGTAATTTTGTGACCAGGGTTGCAGTCTCGGGGTTCTTCTTCTGTTGGTTGTCCCTCCTCCGAGTCATTGTGGCAAGGAGTGGTTGAGGGGGTCTGTAGCTAAATATATCAGCCAGGTGAATTGGTCGCTCTTTGCCGATGCTCCTTGTCCCCTGCGGTGATCCAGAAGTGTGAAATATCACATTTCAGGCTGATTTCATGGGTGCTCACAATGTTCCTGTAGTGTCTTTTGCAGGAATTGAGCTCACTTTAGGGGACTCCCCGAAATGGGGTCGCCTGCCCTTCTGCCATCTTCCCGCAGTTCTCCGCAATGCAGGTTTATGGTTTGGGCAATCCTCCTTTACAGAATTATCTTTTCAAGAACATAAATTTGATTATAATTTTCTCCCACTTAAAATCTTGATGATTTTCCATGGCCTGAAGCAGCAATTTCCCAGTCTTCAGGACTTACACATTTCTTTTACAAGTATTTCTGATAGACCTGCATCCCCAGTGTATGTGTATCTATTTTTTAATAAGTTACATACATGTACTGCTCTAAGTTACATATGTGTATTGCATGCATTATGCAATATGTACACTATTTTAAATTTTAAATGATGACAGGAGAAAAGAAAAGCATTAAAAATATGAGCAAGGCTGGGGGCACTGGGGTGGCTCAGTCAGTTAAACATTCAACTCTGGATTTTGACTCAGGTCATGATCTAAGGGTCATGAGATGGAACCCTGTGATGGGCTCTGCACTCAGCAGGGAGTCTACTTAAGATTCTCTCTCTTTCCCTCTTCCTCTGCACCTCCCCCTGCTTGTATGTGCTTCCCCCCTCTGTAAAATAAATAAATCTCTAAAAAAATAGATGAACAAAAATAAGAACACAGGGTTTAAGACCCTCTATCTGGATTCATATCCTCAATCCTCCATTTATTGGCTGTGGAGAATACTAGTGCTACTTAGTATTTCTGGCTCTCTGAAACATGGTAGAACTGCACTTCTTGCTTTTCTCCATAGTTAGACTATATGACTTGCTTTGGTCAATGTAATATGAGCAGACAGAAGTGTTGTGCATCACTTCTGAGTAGGCACTTTAAGAAAGATATGCAGTTTTCCATGTGGTTTCATTTTTTCCTGTATTACCAGTTGTAGAACCACAGGGTGAGATGGGGCTTCTAGCAGTCTGGATTGCTGAGTAGCTGCAGTGAGTCCATACCATGACTGTCCCTACAATAAGCAGAGCTACCCCAGTGACGCCTACAGAACATGTAGTATGAGCAAGAAAGAAACTTTATTGTGTTGAGCCACCAAAACGAAGACTTGTTACTTACCAGAGCATTACCTAACCTATCCTGGCTGACACACTCAGCCAGGCAAGTTGTCTATCAATTCTCTATCAATTGTCTATTTCAATTTCTTCACCGTCAAAATCAGGAAGACAATAATAACTAACTCATAGGTTTGTTGTGGGACTTAAATAAGTTAATGCATGCAAAACATTTAGAACAATGCCTAGAACATAGTATGCATTCTGTAAGGGTTTTAGCTTTATTTATTTCTATTACAAAAGCTCTTCTGTTTTAACAAAGATATAATTAATTAGAATGCTTTTTAAAGCAAGAATAATGTGTGCAAACTCAAGTTAACTGGCACTCTATTTTCAATTTGTTCCAAAAATATTTTAGGCTACAATGTGATGAGACAGTCCTTATAGCCCACTGCATTTGTCTCCTAATAAAAGGATCTCAAGCATTGTGTCCTAAAGGTTTGAAAAGCATGCATAAAAACAGGATGCAGCTTCCTGCAGAGCCAACTGTTATGATGGTAAATTATTTTAAAAATAATTTTATATGTATATAACATAGAGCAGAATACTATATTTTTTGGGTTTAGATTAAAGCACAAGTCTTTAATGCTATCTAATTCATATAATAGATTTTAACCACTATGTACACTTATTCACACTCTTCTCCATTAGTGATCTGTCTTTTGGTCCCTGCTCCTTCACTCTTCAAGCGATCTGGCATGTCTGGTGATAGAAAACAAACCTCTCTTATGTAAAACAATCAGGACCCATCAAGGCACTGTGTCCACAAAGAGAAATAATCAATTGCTTCTTTGCACCCATCTATGTTCTACATGTGTTCTCAGGATGGAAAGAATGTTCTAGCAGGCAATCCTCCTTTAAGGTGTACTCAGACTTTGGATATCAAGAAGTAACTTAGTATTTCTAGACATAAATATTTTACCCTCTTATAAAGTAAAATCTTTTAAAAGTTAAGTAATCCCTAAAACCAGAAAACAAAGCCAGTGAGCCTAAATCTAAATGTGTATCCAGATGATGGCTAGACCACAAAGAAAAGAACTAATCTAAGTAACTTAAAAATTCAGTATTTGGGATATACCCTACAGCCAAAAAGAACTGCAAAAAAATCTTAAATTGTTTTCAGTTACATTATGGCATCAGCAGTAATTTTTGTACTGTCCTAAAGTTTCTGTGGGTATATGGTAGGATAGAGCAAATAGGTAAGTATGTGATATTCTAATTTTATAAATCCCACTGTCATGCAGAACCTGGATTCTTAGCATAGAAGAAGGAAACCCAGATGTAAGATCAAAGAGATTAGACTCTGCAGAACTAAATTTGATTTGGAAATATCAGTATGAACCTTGATATGTTTTATGTTTAAAAAAAAAAAAAGCCAAAGAAACGATGAACAACTTAGTAACAATGAGCCCCCTTAGTTCCAGGATTCTGGTGTCCAAATGCTACTACTTTTCAGTAAAAGAAATGAAAATTCTCTACAGAAACAATGATTCTAGGTCTGGAATATACAAGAGGAACCAAGTGACTCAAAATCTGACTCAAATAGACTCCTACATTCAAAAGATGTGAAAAAGTATGCATCCAAAATAATAAAGAATGCAATTAGTTAAAAGATACTACATATATTTAAATATATAATGCCATACTATTTTTTCTTTTTTTTTTAAGATTTATTTTTTGAGAGAGAGAGAGGAGGAGGGGCAGAGGCAGAGGAAGACCGAATCCTCAAGCAGACTCTGCTGAATGCAGAGCTCAATCCCATGACCCTGAGATCATGACTTAAGCCAAAATCAAGAGTCAGTTGCTTAACCAACTGAGCTATCCAGGTGCCCATATTGTTGTTCTGTTTCTTTTTTTTAATTCAGTAGTTATCTTCAGAGATTTCTCATTTCTGAAAACTGACAAATTAAGGAAGAGAATCAAGCATCTATTCTGTCTTTTCTATAAGAAATATAGCTCTTGGTAATGAAATAGGGGACATTTCTCTTCATAAAGTATTCTGGCTAGTAAAACAATAAGTTATAGCATAGTTAGGACATCACCATTTTAAAACTACTTATGACTTAATACAGAAACGTGTAATTGATGCTACAAGGACATGAGCAGCAAAATCTAAACCATAAAAAACTTTACAAGACAAACAATCTGCTTTATTTTATGATAAGCTGAAAGGGATACATAACAAGAGAAGGAAGTAGAACTTATATGTTAAAAAAAAGACTTAAGAAATATATCCACTGGGGGTGTCTAGGTGGCTCAGTCATTAAGCGTTTGCCTTTGGCTCAGGTCATGATCTTAGGGTCCTGGGATCGAGCCCCACATCAGGCTCCCTGCTCAGCAGGAAGCCTGCTTCTCCCTCTCCCAGTACCCCTGCTTGTGTTCCCTCTCTTGCTTTGTCTCTCTCAGTCAAATAAAAAAAAGAGAAAGAAAGAAAGAAAGAAAGAAAGAAAGAAAGAAAGAAAGAAAGAAAGAAAGAAGAAAAAAAAAAGAAATACATCCACTAATCACAATATTTGGACCTTATTTGAATCCTAATTCAAGTAAATCAAACTTATGATACCACTGGAAATCTGAAGACTGAGTTCTCTAAATTCACTAATCAGCAAAAATGGGTACCAAAGATTCTTCTGAGAATATAAGCATATAGGGAATTTGAAGAAATCCTGGGAGAACACTGGACTTTCCAAGACTCATGGGAGGGAGGCTATAGTTCAAAGCTTATGTCAAGGCCCTTTCATGCCATGGACCCCAAAATATGCCTCAATCATACTTCCTCAACCCAAGTGACTACATAACCAATCTGACAGGGCAGGGGCTCTGCCCCCAGGATACCAGAGCTGTACTTCTAACCCTGTCATTACCTACCATATGACTTATGACCAGACACTCATTTATTTGGACTTTAGTTCTCACATATGTAGAATGGCAAAAGCTTCCGGTTCTGAAAATGACTATGATTTTATAACTATGTCTGGTATTGTGAGTTGGGGTTGGGTGACCAGCTGTGAGCAGGATGAAACTCAAAGATAGCTCTGTAGTTCTTGTGTATGTACTCTCTAGTCTTGGCATCCCCAGAGAGTCATGCCTTGGCCAGAGCAGAGACAGACAGGAAGAGTGGTTCAAGGGGATATCCTACCTCCTGTTGTTCTTCATTTCTGTGGAAGTGGAGTCTCTTTCTGATGAGGGCCCTCAGTGAGAGAGCAGTCCTGCTCTGGAGAAAAAAAATATCTTGGGCTCAACTACTAATTTGTCTTAGCTTAGGCTCTAGCTATTTAGGGGATTGCTAGGAAATACCAGAGGCCTATAACCTGGAGACTTTAGGGTTCTTAAACTTGTGGGTCCTAAATTTGTGGGAAGCTGAGTTAGGAAACAACCTTTCACTCTGGGGTAAGAAATGTTCCTGGTCCTACGGGAATTTAGGACCTGGAAGATGTGGAAATCATCTCCACCACATTGTTGCTAGGCAACCCAGAGAGAGCTCACAGGACAGGTCCATTTACATACCCATTCTGCTTATCTCCACAATTAGCTATCTATTTAGGTGATTTATTTAAAGTTTGCCATTTATTCATAAGTTTTTTTTTAGTTTCTAGCACGGGGAAAGGAACTAGAGATACAATAGTCGATAAGCCAGATGATTCATGGAGTTTCTCTCTAGATACCAGAGGGTCTATAATTTTCTGTTCATTCCCCTATGTTTTTTTCAAATGCCTTCTTCTGATGGTACAAAAGAGTATGGATTCTTCACTTCGTTTTCTCTCATCTCTCTATATCTGTAATGTTTCTTTGTAAAGTGAATAGATTGAAACTGCTAGATTCTAAAAGAGCTTTTCAGGGCAAGTTTCTAGTTTCTGTTGGGCTGAAAGTCTGACTGCATGAACATTATGATAATTGTACTGTATTATTTTTAACCAATGGCCCATTCTATGGTGAAGATTCTGAATGAGCTGACACTTGGAGGAGAATCCTTCGGGTAAAAACTAACCTCAGAAGGACAGCTCTGTGAGAGGACATAAATGAACTAGAGTTTCTTTGCCCTGATTCTAGAAGCTTCCAGATGTTTCTGAGGTAACTCCTGAACCGTCAGTATCAACCTGATGCTCTCTACTCAGAGACATGCCAAGAACTAAGAAGTGGAATCACAGGTAAAGTGCAGCAAAATTATAGTAATTTGGGTTAGGATACAGGTGTTCAAGGCAATGTGACTTTTAGAAAGATGATGAGTCCTTAAACCCTGAGAACAGCTGGTCTGATTAGATGAGAAGGTATTTCTGAGAGAGTGAACCCTGTGTTATATCTGTGCCTATTTTCCCATTGTTTTTTTCCTTAGCAACCAATGAAAATTCTGGGAGGCTCACAGCTTATTGTACTGAAGGGAGCCAATAAAACTGCTTCTAGTCATATTAACTGTGATATATGATTTTACAGTTTGGGGTAGAAACAATGCTCCCTACCCCATAGCATCCTGAAATCCAATGCACGCTTCTACATTCCTGTTAGTGGGGAGTTTATATTCAACCCACAAGATTCTCTTTCTCTTCTGAACCTACAAAGATCTCTGACGTGCCAACTCTGCTCCATTCAGAGAAGTTTTGCAAACTTCAGTCTTAGAGGAGGGCTTGGTTTCTAGAAACTTGTCCCTCAGAGGACTTCAGAACTCTTTCTGCAAATTGCTTCACTCCTTCCCAGAGCTATACATACTAACAACAGACTAAATTGATAGGAGAGGCTTATTACTTTTTCCCTAGGGCAAGGGGCAGCTGCTCACTTTATACTTGGTTAACTAAGAGATTCTTGCCCTGGGACACCACAAAGAGCAAAAGAGCTCTAACTCAAGGCCACTTTTTGACTTCCTAGTGAGCAGCAGCTGGCAGCTTCAGTGGTAAGGCATGGATTTAAGCATAGCCTCGCCCAGTGTCCCATCACACCTGTGCCCCATCATGCCAGACCAGTGCACTGAGGAAGGTTGCATGCAGGTAGCAAGGGAAATCTGGAAAGAGCACAGTGGGAGTCAGAGTGGGCTGTTGTGTCCCTCTCCCAGACTACAAAACTGCAAGACTTCCTTGCAGTCTCAAGTCTTTGAGAATCAGAGTTTTAGTTTATTAAGAAGCTGTTTTACAGTCTACACATTTTCATCAGAAATGAGAGAAGAACATTCAATTAGTCTCATTGCTTTCTCTGAGTCATCTCTAAGTACATCTTTATAATTAGTGAACTGCAAAATAATCACACAGATCCAACAGTGAATTGAAGATGTAAAGTATTCTTCAAAAAATAACTTTTTTTGCAATGTAGATTATTTTTCCCCAAATTCTTTCAAGTCCCTATTTTTTCCAACATTACGTATAGTTGGACAATTTTAATTAGGCAATGGGGACATGCTGTACACTGCTTCTCTCTCTCTCACTCCCCCAGCTTGTGTTCCCCCTCTGTGTTCCTCTCTGTCAAACAAATAAATAACATCTTTACAAAAAAAAAAAAAGAAGGAAAAAAGTAGCACATTTATTATATTCCATGTCCTAGGTTAAAGGCCCAGAAGAGTAACCTTTCAATAGAGAGAACTCTGAGCTGGGAATGTAGCTCTAAACCCAGTCCTGTGCCCTTGGAAGAAGTATTTTCAACTCTTCCTCCACTTACCCATCTGTAAATTGGGATAATAATACCTGTCCTACTCACTCTACAGAGATGTATATATTTTTTTACCATAAATCAAGATGGATGCTCATGTGCTCTCATATGAGACAGAGAAAAGAAAGTATAAAGAGCGATTTGAGAAAATGAGTGAGAGTAAATGTGTTAAATGTTGAATGGAAGCTGTTGTGGTGGAAAAGCAGGACCAGTTATTTGCAGGGCAACAAGAGATTTTTTTAAAAAAAATATTTATTTACTTGAGAGCACAAGGCGGGGATGGAGGTGGGGAGAGAGGACAAGGGAAGGGGGCCAAAGGGAGAGGGAGAGAATCTCAAGCAGATTCTGGCTGAATGTGGACCCAATATAGGGCTCAAGCCCAGGACCCTGAGATCATGACCTGAACTGAAACCAAGAGTCAGAGGCTCAGCCCACTGAGCCTACCCAGGTGTCCCATCAAGAGATTTCTTTAAAAAGGTAGACTCTGCCTCAAGCTGCCTGGTAGGGGGAATGTAATTTCATTCAGAACAAAAATAAAAAGTCTCTCTTTGTAAACTTTGTCTCATGTGATCCCACATCCCTCCCCAGAGGTAAGTACTGATATCTCCTTGGGATTATCCTTCTAGAACATTCCTATGCAGTTACAGTAATATATGTACATGTATAACTAAATTTTATTTTATTTATTTTATTATTTATCTATTAGTTAATTAATTAATGTTAGTCACCATACAGTTTATCATTAGTTTTTGATGTCATGTTCCATGATTCATTGTTTGTGTATAACACCCAGTGCTCCATGCAATCTATGCCCTCCTTGATACCCGTCACCGGGCTCACCTATTCCCCCATCCCCGTAAAACTTTATGTGGGAAAAGAAACTTTTAAAACAAAGTGTTTTAATAACTCAAAACTGCACAAAGACTTTTGGGACTCTGTATCTCTTCACACCATTTTAACTCTGAATTTTGGTTAATTCCATCATTTTAATTATTGTTTGAATTTTAATTATAATTTCACTCACATTGATTAAATTTCCAAAATGAATTCTATTATCCATACTTTAATATATGATAAATTTTCTATACAATACAGTTATACTTTTATATGCTGCATTTGTCCTAGAAAAGTCATTTGAACCAGGATTATTTTCCATTTGCCCCTTTTCCTTCTTAAGGTTTTGTTCATTGATTGCCTTTGATTTATCATATTTCACAGAGTTTTGACAATGTGAAATTTGTTCTGTATTTTCTATTTTATTTTTATAAAACCCAATTTTCTTGTGTCAAGTTTTTGCAGATCCAAAACTTGCCAAGATTTTAGTTTTCCTGTCCATATTTGGCAATAATAAGTCTCACGTTGTGCAGTTTTAGACTTTGCCGATTTTATTTTCTGTTGGTTCTTTCCATCAGCAGTGTTTGTTATGAATTGAATAATCACTGGCAGTTTGCATTTGATTCTCAGATAATCCATAAGAGAAGTGCAAGCAATTCCTCCCCACTTGTGTTTCAGAATTGCTCTATGGCTTGAATTTTCTGTTACACAACTCATCCTATTCATCTCTTTGAATACCATTGTGGAACACACAGCAAGCAGTGGAGTTAAAAAGACATTTGAAATGTTTTGAGCTGCTACAAGAAAGAAGAAACAACACTGACCTGAATTCATGTATAGAAAAAAGAACTAATGTGGCATCTCTACATGCCAGCTGGTTGGTAAATGCTGCTGCAGGGAATTCACAACTATGCCATTTCCTGCCACGGTGGAGGCATTAACATGGCGGGGAGGCTCAGGTGGCATCTAGGTCCAACTTATGCATGAGGCACGGTCGGCCATGGCTAAGACCACAATACTGTAGGAGCCCACAAAAATGTTATAAGTTCTTTTAAACTCAGAAGGCAAAAGAATCAACTTCTAGGTTGAAAAAAAATTGTATATATAATATTAATATAGTCATCTTTACACTAATCCGGTTATAAAATATAATTTTTAAAAATAAAAATGTAAAATATAACTTTGAATTTGTTTTTCTGGTTTGCTTTGATTTGGTTTGGTCTTTGGAAGGGAAGAGGCCTGCAAAGGTAAAAGTGCTCAGGACCCGTAAATATCAAAATGCTAGCCTCATGAGTACAGAAGCACATATTACACACCTGAAGAGTGAAAGAGAGTTCTTAGGGCCAAGCATTTCATAGCATGACAAAAATAAAGCTTGCTTATTGAAAAAAACTCAGTATTCACATGACCGGTATTTTCTCATTTTCCTTCCAGAGAATAAAAGCTCAAATACCACACTGATTCAAAGCCAGACCCCTGGCTATCCTGGCCCCTGGTTGGCCCCAACACACCGGACATCTGGCCCATGCGGTTGGGCTTGACCCTGAACAGACTCTCCCTCTGGCCAGCTGGGCCATGCTCAGAGAAACCACACTTTACAGGGTTCTGTCACTGGGCACCGCCACAGTGGACCTCTATCAATATGGAATGAATTGCCTTCCCTACTCCAGTGAGAGTGAAAGCTGATAAGGAATGACATGTTATTAATAGTTGTATTTATTTATTAATAGTTATATATATTAGTAGTTGTATATAAAAATTTCTCCCTGATATAATTTCTGTGAGAACTGAAAATAGAACGATTTCTTCAGAGGAATTATGAAATACTTTCCTCCCACTATTTTCTGTTGCCGGTTCGCTACCTTCTCTTCCCTCCCACTTTCCTCTTTGGCACTTCTTCTCCTCTTGTATGAAGTCAGGCATCTGGAAAGAATTTTAGGGGCATCAGAGCCAGTGGGAACACGCTCTTTGCCTTCTGGGTTAGGTCACTCCCATTTCTTATAATTTCTCCCCTAAACCAAACTATCAGAGTCTGACAATTGCTGCTCCTATCTTCCAGAGACAACAGACCCATTCTTCCACCTCTCTTTTCTTTTTGCTCCTCTTAAAGGGCACCAGCTCTGAGTTCCCGCCAGTTTCAGGCCTGTTTAGACCCTCTGAGGTGGCCCAAAGCAGTTCTCATCCAGTTAACTTTGCCAACATGCTCACATTCCTTCCATTTCAGTGTCATTACAAGCATCTTAACTGCCCAAGACTCCACTGTTCTTCCAAATAGTTCTATACCATAGATGTGACCTCAGAGTTATTGACCATTCTCTCTTTGATTACATCATGGCTTGGCAATTTGACCTTTTCTCCCACTAGTTGGAAGCAGGAGTTTTGTTCAATAAATAAGTAAGTAGCTTCCCCTATAGGCAGGCAATAGGGAGACAGGGTGAGAGGAGGTTATGCTGTGATTAATGAACTGTTTGTTTTTGAGTCAAGATAAACTGGCTAATCTAGATGGACTATGGATGTGAAACCTGATGTTTGGCAACCCATAGAAGCCCTTTGGAGTTCATACAACTGCTCTTCTCACCAGATGATGCCACTGATACTCTTGGGCACCAAACATCACTTCAAAAGGCATATTTTAAATAAGGATCAGTGAGGTTCAACTGAACCCCCTGTGCCTTGTTCATAATAAAGCAAAATGGTGCAACCCCTATGTAAAACAATATGGAGGTTTCTCAAAAAAACTAAAAATAGGACTACCATGGGATCCAACAATCCCACTTATGGGTATTTATCCAAAAGAACTGAAGCCAGTACCTCAAAGAGATATTAGCACCTATGTTCACTGCAGCATTATTCACAATAGCCAAGAAGTGGAAACAGGGTAAATATCAATCAACAGATGAAAAGATAAAGAAAATGTGGTATATATACACAATAGAAGAATATTCAGCCTTAAAAAAGAAGGAAATCTGGGGCGCTTGTGTGGCTCAGTCGGGAAAGTGTCTGCCTTCGGCTCAGGTCATGATCCTAGGGTCCTGGGATCAAGCCCTGCATAGGGCTCCTAGCTTAGCAGGGAGTCTGCTTCTCCTTCTGCCCCTCCCCCTCTGCTCCGGTGCTTTGTCTCTTATTTGCTCTCTCTCTCTCTCTCTCGAATAAATAAATAAAATCTTTAAAAACAAACAAAATAAAGAAGGGAATCCTGTAATATGTGACAACATGGATGAATCTTGAGGATATTAGGCTAAATGAAGCCAGTCACGGAGAGATAAAGACTGCATGACTCCACTTATACAAGGTAACTAAATTGTCAAATTCATTAAATCAAGAATGGAGTGGTGATTGCTAAGGGGCTGGGGAGTGAGGAAATGAGGAATTACTAGTCAAAGGGTGTAGCGCTTCAATTAATAGAAGTGATTAAATGCTATGAATCTGTTCTAAGACGTTGTACCTATAGTCAACAGTAAGGTAGAACACTTAAAGATTTGTTATGATGGTAGATTTCAGGGTACCTGGATGGCTGAATCAGTTAGGGGTCTGACTTGATTTTGGCTCAGGTCATGATCTCAGGGTTGTGAGATCAAGCCCCGTGGCAGCCCCTCCCTCAGTGGGAAGTCTGCTCCCAGTTCTCTCTCTCCCTCTTCCTCTGCCCCTACCCCCCTAAAATAAATAAAACTTTTCTTTAAAAAATCGGGTAGATTTCATGTTAAATGTTCTTACTATAATAAAATGAAACTAAAAAAAATCAGACAAGGTATATTTTGAATAGGGTCTCCACCCACCACCAAACAGTTCAATAGATTAAGAAAGGCAAATAAGTACAAGTAGCAATTTATACAAAAACCTCCTCACACCAGTGAGCCACATTAGGAAGGTGATACACCCCTCCACAAAGTTCTTTTTCCACGAGATGATCTCACAGGAAAGACCCTGCTTTTGTTACTTAACAGTGTATCTTAAAGATGTTACTACACAAAGAGCTTCCTCACACTTTTTTAAAAAAAATAGATGTTATATTTTAGAGCAGCTTTAGATTCATCGCAAAATTCAGCTGACACTACAGAGATTTCCCATATACCCCTTGTCCCCACACTGACACAGGCTCCCCCTCCATCAGCATCCCCCACCAGAGGAGTACATTTGTTACAACTGAACTACCTACATTGACATACCATTATCACCCCAAATCCACAGTTTCAATTAGGGTTCATCCCTGGTGTTGCATGTTCTATGGTGTGTGTCCTGTGGATTTGGACAAATGTATAATGACATGTATCCACCATTACAGTATCACACAGAATGGTTTCCCTGCTCTAAAACTCTTTTGTGTTCTTTCTGCCTTTTCTACTCATCCCTAATCCCTGGCAACCACTGATCTTTTTACAGTCTCTATGGCTTCGCTTTTCCCATAATGTCATACAGTATGAGCTTCCTCAGATTGACTTCTTTCACTTAGTAATATGTATTTAAGTTTCCTCCATGTCTTGAAATCTTTTTTTAGTGCTGAATAATGACCATTCCATTGCATGGACGTACCCTAGTTATGCATTCGCCTACTGAAGGACTTCTTAACTCCTTCAGTTTTAGCAGTTATATATAAAGTTGCTATAAACATCCATGTATAGGTCTTTATGTGGATAGCCTCATACATTTTTCCAGCTATAGAATTTTGCCTTATGAAATATGCCATTATTTTTTGTACCATTCCTCTGATGAACATTTAAGTTATCCCCAGTCTTTTACTGTTACAGAGAGTATTTCAGTGAAAAACATTGTACATACATCATGTCACATGTGTGCAAATGTATTCTTAAGATAAATTCTTAAAAAAAAAAAGATAAATTCCTTCAAGTGGAATTTCTGGGTCAAAGGATATAAGCATGTTGTAATTTTGATATATGTTGCCAAATTGACCTCCACAGAGGTTGTAAAAATGTACCCTCCTACCAAAAGTGTGGGAGTGCCTATTCCCCTGTGGCTTCTCTTGTTCTTTCCCAAGTGAAATCTTTCTTTATCCCTTCCTTCCCATGGCCTTTGCAGGAATTAGAGACCTGTTGCCCACTGACCCTGTGCAGTACCAGCCATGTTTATTTCTTTGTTGTGCATTATTGGTCTTGGTCATAGATTCAATGGTCTTGGAAGACAGAAGTGTCCCTGTCAAAATACTTTCTGTTGATAGTCTAATAATGAATATAGCTACTACTGTAGAGATCTTTCAAAAAGGCTATAAAGATTAAAAGACAAAATCATCTCCATGTATCTGCTAAGAAGCTCTCGGTGAATGCAGAGGCATCCCACCACAGTATGATGGAAGCTCTACTATTTTCTGTGATAGCTGCTTCCTGTGAAAAAAATCCATAACATAGAAACTTGGATGGTCTTTAAGTACACCCCCTACATTGTCATTTTGAGTAGAGCTATTGTCTGAACAAAAATGCAGTAACCTTAGTGACACTAGTAAGTTTAAGCAGGCCTGAGACTCTATGAATGTGGGCATAAGTATAGCCCACCTTTCAACCTCCCTGTCTCATTATCTGTGTTCAAGGGAATAATGCCACACATATAATGAATATAACAATGGACTGTTAGAACTACTTTTACAACCACTGTAAGTACTTTTTGAATTCTGATATCTTCACACTAGAACTCTCCATGTAGAGAGAAAAGCCCCAAGCTACCAACTGTGGAATTGGGGCTTCCCACCCAGCCATTTCTTTGCCTAGAACCATGTCAAATATATCACTATGTGATAGGCAGGCTCCATGGTGGTCCTCCATGACCTCTACCTCCTTCACACTCATGCCTTTATTCAAGTACCTTTGAGGAGGGTTGGATTTTATGGTGCACCACTAACAAAAAAAAAAATAGGACACTTCAAACATTAGGTCATAAATGACCACACTTTTCTCTCTTGGGTCATTCCATCTCTTATGCTCTCTTTGATCCCTCAGTCTGGGAAAAACCAGCTTCCATGATGAGTGCTGCCCTGTAGATAGGTTCATGTGCAGAGGAAATGATGGAGGCCTGCGGCGGCCAGTGGGGAACTGAGGACCTCAGTGCAAGAGCACACGAGGAATGGAGTAGGCTTGGAGGCAGATCCTTCCATTTCAGGTGAGCCTTGAGATGACTCGGGCCCTGACCAACAACTTTGCAGAAACCTCAAGAGAGAAACTGAGCTAGAAGTACCCAGCTGAACTCTCCTTGGATTCCTGGCTCTCAAGAATCTGAGTTAATAGGTGTACTTGTTTTAAACTGCTAAGTGTGGGGTGATTTCTTATGCAGCAATAGATCACTAATACACCTTGTTACCAGAAATTATCCTACCTTCTAGAAAGAGCAATACAGACATATTCAGGAGATCCAGATGGTCACCTGCTTGTGATAATTTTTAACAAATCATGTAATTCCTTATTCCTCTCAATTTAAAAAGCAACAATAATTACCTGTTTCAGGAAGTTAGGAAATCTTGGGAGGAGAAGAGGCTCTTTCTCATCCTCTCTGAGTTTCCTAGTACTGTCACAAATAAACAGTGACTCCTCAATAAGCATTTAATAATGATCACTAAATAATGATTCTTAAGCCTCTTTTTTTTAAAAGATTTTATTTATTTATTTGACAGACAGAAATACAGCTAGAGAGGGAACACAAGTACGGGGAGTGAGAGAGGGAGAAGCAGGCTTCCTGCTGAGCAGGGAGCCCAATGCGGGGCTCGATCCAAGGTCTCCGGGATCATGACCTGAGCCAAAGGCAGTCGCTTAACCGACTGAGCCATCCAGGCGCCCCATGATTCTTAAGCCTCTTGAGGATTTCTGAATATAGTGAAAATACTATAGTGCCACTGGCTTGACCAGAAATCCATAACAGTAACAGGTTAATGAGTCATCAATAATAAGCACTCAAGGGGAGCCTGGGTGGCTCAGTTGGTTAAGCATCTGCCTTCAGCTCAGATCATGATCTCAGGGCCCTGGGATTGAGCCCCATGACAAGCTCCCTGCTCAGCAGGGAGTCTGCTTTTCCCTACTCCTTTGGCACCTCTACTTGTGCTCTCTCTCTCTCATATAAATAATACAATCTTTTAAAAATAATCAATCAATAAGAAATTATAAATGTATTAGTTTTCTACTTAGTATGCACTAGGCACTGTGGTAAGAAGTATATACTTTATTTCATCAAATCTTCAAAATACCATGAGATAGGGCTTATGGATTTTATGTTTGTGTTTCCATCCCAAAATTCATATGTTAAAACTCTAACCCCCAGTGGGATAGTATTAGGAAGTGGGACCTTTGAGAGGTAATTATATCCTAAGGATGGACCCTCATGATGGGATTAGTGCCCTTATAAAACAAAACATAAGAAAGCTTAAGAAAGAAGTCTAAAAACCAGGGAGAGGGGTCTTACTATAGTGGCACCCTGCTCTCTGACTTCCAGCCCCTAGAACTATGAGAAATAAATTTCTGTTGTTTAAGTCACCCTGTGTGTGTTATTCATGGTATGGAAGCCCAAGCTGACTAAGATAGTAGGTCTTTCTTTGTAGACCCAGAGAAGATGCATGCTAGATTACCTAAGTGATACAGATTTAATGCAAATATATACAAAACATGAGGTAGTATGGAAGTTAATCCCATCAATCGCACTACCATCTCAGTACCTGCAAATCCCCACCATGCAGTATGCAGTGAGAATTACGGTTACCAACAAGTTGCTCATCCTTCTTTGCAATGGCTACCTTAGCTCCAAAGGAACAGCCTTCTTTTTGTTTTTCTGGCATCTATTGGTCATCAATGGGAGGATGTGGTTGGGGCAGTTTGTACCAATCTAGTATTGGTTGAATATTTAACCTCACTGGTCAAATATCTTGCCCAGCCACCTTAGAGATAGTCAGTTTAGCTCATGTTCAATTCATAAGTAGTAGCCTGTGTCCAAAAAACTGCCATTTGGTCTAATTAACTATAACAAGAACAAGAGGAGGTTTAGTCTCACTTAAAAAGAAAATGGCGTAAGTCATAGCAGCTTTTTTTCAGGAAAAAAAACCAACAGTTGGATCCACTTCCCTTCAAAAGTAGCTATGTAAGAGAAAGCACTCCAGGTTTTATGGACTTATGTTTGCAGTCCATTCAGTACAATTACTATCCCCATGTGGCAAGATAGTGTTTTAATGTGTCAACAGCTAGGGTCCTTTTCAAGTATTCCCTGTGTACCCATGAGCCTTCCTATTAAGTCAGCTAGATATGGAGGACCCATCGCCTGTAGGGAAGTCACAGCCTACTATCAAGAACAAAAATAAAATGTTAATTCTTTGCTTATGAGCTTCAAAATCTGAGGTCCAGATGTGAGACAAAAGAGTTGGAAGTTTGTATGAGAAGAGTAAATTTTCTACCCACTGGATACTAGATAAAAATTCCTGGGGTTAGCAGGAAAGCAAGAATAAAAATAAAAAATAAAAAGCACTACTAAGGGAGTCTGATAAGGGATACTACACACTCTCTTCTCCTGAGGTGAAAATCCATATGGGAAAGAATGATGGAATCCTTGGTTATTTGAGACTATGCAGGTACAGAAGACTGCCTTATTTCCTAAGTGGAGCCTGGACAAGCATTATGGGTGCAGATCTCTTCCCTACCCTGGGTAGATGAAACAGCATTAGAGTAAACTGGTAAGTCCATAGGAAAGCTTCAGTGGTGAAGAAGAACTTTCAAGAGAACTGTGCTCGCTCAGAAGGCAGTGGACTGGAAGAATCCTCACCATGGGGCCAAGAGAGATGCAAAATGATCTGATTAGACTTTACAGCAGAGACTAGACAGAGTAACAGAGCTCAAACATGAGCCTATGTGTTGGTGTCTAGACACCAACAGGACTGAGGATAAGGTAGAAGATGCCCCATAGATAGAAGCAAACATAAACACCCTTCCCATACCTTACCCATGCCTTGATGGCTTAAGGCAACCAGAATTATCATACAAGTCTACTGAGAAGCAGAAATAGAGTCAACACACCAACACTGACTGATTTTAGAAAAACTTTAAGTAAAATACAGACATAAAATGACTAAGTATCATCTTTCAGGTAAAGCAAAGGCTTTGGGAAAACTTTTCTTTGAAGATACTTTATTAATAATTAACTCTTGTGAGAGATTCTTTATAAGGGATGTATGTACCCTCTAGGGAAATGAGATGCTTGCTCCCCGTTGGAGAGAGAAAAATGGCAGAAAAAGAAGTACAGAAGCATCGCTGCAACTTGACCAGAACATGTAAAAAAAGCTCAGTGTTCTAAAATTCAATGACTATGCTCACCCCCACCTATTTCTGACTCTCAAATGACTAATACTGGGGAGATGAGAAATGGTAAATTACTTTTGTTCAGCTCTTCTTCTTCTTCTTCTTCTTCTTTTTTTTTTTTTAAGATTTTTTTATTTATTTGACAGAGAGAAACACAGCCAGAGAGGGAACACAAGCAGGGGGAGTGAGAGAGGGAGAGGCAGGCTTTCAGCTGAGCAGGGAGCCCAACGTGGGATTTGTTCCCAGGTCTCTGGGATCATGACCTGAGCCAAAGGCAGTCGCTTAACCAACTGAGCCACCCAGGCGTCCCCTGTTCAGCTCTTCTGACACTATTTAATACCCATATTTTGGGATATTTCTTGAGGTAGTACAGCACTTAGAAAATTAATTCTAGACTAAAATTGTCTTTGTTCAAATCCTGGCTCATCTACTTTCCAGGTCTATGACTTAAAAACTTAATCTAACCCCCCTCTTTTTTATTATAAAGAATTCTCAAAATGTATAAGAATAGATAAAATAGTGTATGATTCTCATGTACCTCTCACCCAACGTCAACAATTATTAACTCAACCAATCTTGTTTCATTTGTATTATAATCCCTTTCCCCACCCCCACCCTATATTATTTTGAAGCACATCTCAGATAACATATAATTTAATTCATAACATTTCACTATGTATCTTTAATAAATAATAATACTTTTAAAACAAATAAAATTACCATTACCATACTAACATTTTTTAAATGATTCTTTCACATCATCAACTAAGCAACCAGTGTTTAAATTTCTAATTATCTCAACATTTCTAATTTTTTATAGTTTGTTGGTTTGAATCATTTTCCAAAACACATTGTAACTGGTTGACATATCTAAGTCTCTTTGAATCTGTACATTCTGCTTTCATCTTTTTTCCACGCAATTACTGGCTAAAGAAAATTGGTCGTTTGTCCTGTAGAATTTCCCCACAGTCTGTATTTTGATGATTGCATTCTTGGATGTTGTTTAACATGGCCCCGTGTCCTCTGGGTTTCCTGTAATTAGATCTAGAAGAATTATTCATTGGTGGTATCAGTTCTCACAATAGGTAACACGTAATATTTGGTTGTCTCTTTTTTGGTGAAGTTAACAGCTGTTTATGCCCAATGTCTGGATTCAGGAGAGGTTGCAGAATGGTAATATTCTAATTTTTATCTTCCTTCTTTATATACTAGCTGGAATATTTTGATAGGAGGAAACTTCACCTCATCTACATCCTGTATACTGAAGAGTACTGTTTATTTAAGAAAGGCCAGATAAAGGCTTGATTTCCAAAACAATGAGTTGATTCCTTCTAACAGTGACCAATTAGTTGGGTTTTTGTATCATTATGAACTCACAGATTTATATTTATTTGATGTATTCCAATATATTGTAGTTACTATCTTCGTTTATACTCAAACTATAGTTCTTTGTTCAATGGGAGCTTGTTGAAGTTGGCTCCTCTGTCCTTTTGACATCACTATTATTTGACATGACGACTACCTCATTTTGCCTGAGAACAAGGGGGTTCCTGTGACACAAGACTTTGAGTACATGGGGAAAGTGCTGGACAAATCGGGATACATTGTTCACACTGAAACCTTTCTAGTCTTCACTAGCTCCACTGATGTCTGGTAAGACAAGCATTCTAGGCTGATCATGTGCATTTCCTGCTCCAGACCTGGAATTAGCCCTTTCTCCAAGATGACCTGGTTCCTCTTTGTGAGAAATGGAATTTCAAGAACCCATTCTTCTCATCATACTTAAGCATCAATTTCTGCTTCTGTGAAATGATGATAATAATCCTTGAGTTGCTGTGAGGGTTATATGCAATAATGTTTGCAAAGCACCTAATCCAGAGCCTGAAACATAGAAACTGCTTGTTAAAGTTTAGCTGCCATCATAGCATTCATACACGTACTATGGGCAGTCCCAAGGTTTGTTCACTTGGCGAAACTCCACATCATCTCAGGGAAATATTCATATATTTCAGGAGTGAGCCATGTTAAGGAAATACAAATGGGAGCAGGGATAGAGATTCGCTGTACAACAGCTATGTATTGCAATGTGTTTTGTGCGATTTATATTTTTCAAATTCAAGCCATCATAGCAGTCCAACATTTCAACAAAACAAGGCTATGCAGCTGGACACGAGACTGTTTTTAGAACAGTCTGTTTGGAGACGTTTGGGTTTGACACCTGAGAAGCCCTTGTTTATTAGAAGTTTGCATATTTGTGTGGCAAGGAAAAGAAATCTCATACAATAGCTGAGAAATTAACAAAGTCACATGATTTAAAGGGGATTCCCAAAATATAGTACTGGAAGTAGATGCAGGAAAGAACCCTCGATTCCTGAGAAAATGATGTGGTCTCTTCTAGAATTCATTAAAGAACAAGCTATAGATAGATGATAGCCACATTAGTCTTTTCAAAGTAGGTATTCATCTGTGTCAGCTGAGGTTGACAGCCTAGTGAGCCCCTGTGTTTGTGATGTACATAAAGGAGAAACAGATCAAAGAAGTCTTGTTCTGTGAATCATTGCAAACAGCTACAAAGGAATTGATGAGTTCAGTCCTGTCAGTGCTTGCTTTTGGAAAGCATAAGTTAATGCTTGACATATGTGAATCAATTTGCACTGATGGTGCCCCTAATCCACTAAGAAAACTTCAAGATCCATTGCCTTTGTAAAGAAAGAGACCTGCTTATCATTATCACACATAATACTGCATCAGGATGCTTTTGCTACAAAGAACGTCTCCCAAATATTGAAGGCTGGTTTGAACATTGTGGTGAATATAGGACAGCTTATCAGAGGTTGTACTCCAATCCCTCCCAACTCCTTTTGACAAAGGAATGGGAGCAAGCACTCTATATCAAAATGAGGTGGATATTCAATGGTCATCTGCTTACTTGTTTTTTTCTCAAACATTATTTTCTGACCAATTATTTACATAGCAACAAAGATGAAGGTAAGTAATACAAAAATTTAGTAGTCTGCATAAACTAGGCTGTACAAGGAGAAGATAATTATTAAATATTAGACAAAGGTCCCTGGAAAAGATGATCTGAACAACGTCTCTGATTCAGCCAGGCTTTAGCTCTGCCAACAATACCCAAGAGCCCCTTCCTGGGACTTGTGTGGGCAAGGCCCTGAGTGAGTCAGGAGAGTACAAACTCAGGAAAATCAGCCGATCTGGCAGGCTCAGTGTGGGCCAGGTGTTAGACATCCAGCAGGAAAAGGGGAGTGGGCTATTCCGTATTCTCTGCTCTAAGGCATCCAGATCCTGGAGTGGGCAAAGCAGAATACATTCTAGATATGAAAAGAATGTCTATAGTTGCAGGATGTGGGGCGGAGAGCAGAATTCCGTCAGCACACAGCCTAGCAGGCCAAGTAGACAAGGTGGGCAGGCTCACTTAGGCGTGCCGTTCTTGGGGTCCAACGTCAGTACAATGGCAGCACCATTTTGGTGACGATAGCCTCACCTTACCTGTTTGAGTTACACTCTTCTACTGGGCTACTCGGAGTGGTAATATACAAGGAAAAAGCCTGTTTATCTAAAACCCAGGCAGAAATTCAAATAAAAAACTTGAGCTTAATCTCTGACATGGCAAATGCAATTAAATCCCAAATAAGTTTAACACATCTATATAAGGAATTATAATGAGCACAGTAGAACAGTTGTACATGTTTATTAGGAAATTTCTATTTTAGAGAAAACATGTGGAAGAAATTAATTTCATTCTTCCCCTTTTTTTGGAGGGAGGAGGGGGTGGGGCACAAAGCTTAGTAAATGAAATAGTGAGCCTGACAAGTGACGGGACAACTCACTGGCATGAGATGAGTAATGACTTCATCCAGGCTTTTTGCATGGCTGATTCTGCTCTTTATGTTTGGTTAATTTCTGGATAGTAGAGTTTTTTGTTGTCTATTTTTGTCATTAATTTATAAGGTATGTTAGTATGTGTGTTTGCTTGCTTTTAAGCTAAGAGGAGGTGTTCTGCTCAGCACCTTTTCACCTTGTGGGATTTATTGAAGACTTTACTGCCATTTTTTAAACTCTTGAGTAGTTAAAAAGAAGATGATTTTGGTGATATCATTAGAAAAATAGATGTGTGTGTGTGTGTGTGTGTGTGTGTGTGTGTGTGTGTGTGTGTCTGAGAGAAAGAGAGATAGGAGCTTAAATCTATCTTATTAACTATTAGCTATGTTATTTAGGCCTGGCTTATTCATACTTTTTTTTCACTACCATGGGATGAGAGAAGTGAATCAAAGTCTCCTCTATTGGTAAGCTCCTTCTTAGCTCTCTTTATAATTCCAGTAGATTTTACTTCATGCATTTTGATGCTTTGATATTTGATATATAAAGATTCAGAAAAATTAGAGCCTCGTTATGGATTATATCTTCTTCATCATGAAATATCCTTCTTTACTTTTTTAAATTCAATTATAATCACAGTGTTATGTTAGCTTCAGGTTACAATACAGTGATTCATCAGTTTTATTCATGTCTAAGTGCTCAGCAAGATGTCCTTCCTTAATAATATTATTATTATTCCTGAACTAATAATAATATCAGGAGCCTATTTCTCTTGCAGCATTTACTGGGCATGTTTTTAGCTATCAGTCTGAGTATAGCCATATTTGGATTGTGTTTTATGATCTAAGCTTAGTGGGTTTTTTTCTTTCAAAAGATTTTACATTTCTTGATAGGAGGGAAGTGTTTGGCCACAGGTGATCATCCTTAGTTGCATTTTTCCTTTGTAATGTTACACAAACACCAATTAAAGACACTTGCACAAAGACATATATACACACATATTTATTTTTCTGTATGGTCTTTGATTTTCTTTATTGTATGTGTCCTCATTCTGATCATTCTAAAGGTTTGTAGTCTATTCTAGAATATGTTAGCGGTTACCTTTAAATTCTTATATGGTATTTTATGACTCATCACAACAAAAGATGAGAAAACTACTATACCTACTTATTCCATCTTGTTATTCTACACTGTGCAATTTTGGCTTAATGTATTATCATTAATGCTTATGGTTGTTACCTTTGTACTTTATATACTGACCCTCAGTCACTTGGTCTATCATTTTAAAAAGATAGGAAATCTTGCAACCAATGATAAAGAACCCATTCTTATACTGCTTCTTTCCTTCCCATTTTGGCTTGTTGTACTAGTATTATTATTTCTATACTATATTATATTCTGTAATCACAATTCCTACAGTTGCTTAACTTTATTCCTTTACTCTAAAAACTCAGTGCTTCCTCTCCTTACCACTGTGGCTACTTCCTTCATTTCTTCCTTGGCTCCTTCTGTAAGTATTTTCTTAGGAAAGGACACAGAATTCTTTTTTCCAGGAGCTCTTCATGTTTGTGATATCTAACAACCATGTGACCAAAAAAATTTGTGGGTCACAAATTTTCTGAGGACATGGGAAAACCTTTTTCATCATCTCCTGGAAGTTTATATTGCTAAGAAAAAGTCTGAAACTAAAATTAATTTTTCCTCTTTTGTTTTGTTTTGTTTTATTTATTTATTTGTTTGTTTATTTATTTATAATTTATAGACCTAGATTCTTTCTCTGTCTTTGAAGTTCAGGAACTTCAAAGTCCTAAGCCATCTCTCAGGCTGATTTGGCTGATTCTTTTTCTCCCCCCATCCCTCAGCTGGGCCCATTTCAAACCATGGATTTGGGTCCTATTTATTTGAGAAAATATATATTCTATTATACCTGAGTATTTGTTCTGTTTCCTTTATTAGAATCATCATCCATGGTGAAGTTGAAATTTATTTTCCTCCTTTCCATATCTATCATTTTCTCACTAATCATTTTAAATATCAGGTACCTTCCTGTATCTTTCATTTTTTTCCAGACATTTTCTCTTTATCTCTGCCCTATAATCAAGAAGTATCTCTTTTTCTACTGCTAATGTTAGTTTTCACTTCTGTAAGTACTCCTTATTTATTTTATTTCTTTCCAAAGTCTTACAGATTCTTTTTATGTTTTAATTACTTTACATTGTTTAACTATGTCTTACTTGAGCCAATATGGCTCTTCTTTGAATTATTGTTTCAGAAAACCCATTCTAAAAAGTTTTTAATGAAAAAGGATTTCTACAGTTTTTATCTACATTATGGCATAATTTTCTGGAACGTTAGTCTGCCTTTTGTCACGTCCCTTTCGTTTATTTTTCTTACAGTATAATTTGCGTTATGTTCCACACAAACTACTTTATTAGTCATATTTTTAAGAGATTACTCACTGATTTATGTGGACTGTTTTTTATAGGTGAACTATTTTATAAAGGATGATTGGCAGAGAGTTCAGAGAAGTGAGCTTGGTCAACCATCAGCTTGGATTTCTCTCTGCCCTGTGGTTTTGTCTCCCATTTCAGCAGGAAGTAGACTTGGGCAGCTATGATGGTCAATGTGGGGAAGCATTCAGTATTTACCCTCCTTCAGCGGCAAGGCCACTGCCCACTGTTTTCCTCTGCCTTCTAGCAAAAACGGCATGTCTCTTTCTTTCTTCTTTAAGTTCTGTGTCCTTTTGCAAGGCTCAGGGATGTCCCCAAGTTTGTCTTCCTACCCAGAACTTGCTGTTCAGTGAAGCCAGTGATTTCTTCCCCAGTATGCTCAGCCCATTTCAGGAAGGCTCTGTGTTACCTGAGCCACAAGTCATGCCTTTGCTTTCAGCCTCCTCTCTTAATCAAGGCCAACCTGACTGTGTTAATCAGGATTTGGGCTCTTTTCAAATTTTATGTATATTTTCTTTTCTAATTTCCAAAAACTGTTTTAGTTGTTTTCAGTAGATTTCAAAAAGAAGAGTGAGGCCAGATGCCTTGACTCTGCCATCCCACTGAACACCTTGATGTGGCCAAGGAATGATACTGGATCTATTTCTTCTAAAATTGGATTTCATAAATAATATGATCTGATGAAAGATGATCTCATGGAAACATGGGTCATGGCTGAATGCAACTGGAGTTTCAGATAATAAAGTTTGAGACTAGCCAGTGTGTTCAAACCAGTGCCATTTCCACATCTGGCTCAAAGGCGTCCCTTAGGAAGGTGAGTCTGACAGGGCTCTTTGGGCCAGTCAGGCTGGGCTGGGTGACGTGGGAAGTGCTCTAGGAAAGATCAGCCTGGCAGCTGTTACAGGATCTGGGCATGGTCATGACTAAAACCCCAAGAAATATTCATGCTATAAGGGAATTGGTTAACAGAAGTAGCATTAGAATACTCAGGATGTGAGTCTTTCAAATCCTTATGAAACTCGTTACTATTGAATTTCAAAAAAACTTAAACTATGGAGAACATAGTTTTTCAGATTACCCGGTGTTCCTTTTGTCAGGATCCACCGGAAAATATCTCTCAGATCATGTTTCTCCACGTAATTTTGTTGTGTGTTATCAACTTAGAGTCCCACAAGTGTACATGAGTCCTTTTTCTGGAGCCTACTAAAAAACATATAAGTTAAGATATAGCTCTTAGGAAAAAGGAATATGCAACATCACACCTGGCATTCTGTGTCCTCACCCAACTTTGGCTCCATCTGTCTTTCTTACTTGTATTCACCCTTTGCCATATTTTCTCACTGACATTGGAATTAATTTATTTCACCATCCCACCTTATCTTTGAAAAGTCCTTTAGATAATTTTTATAGGGAAGGAAAGAACAAGAAAAATGGAATTTAAAAGAAAACATAATTTAAGCAAGCTGATTCTAAGATATTTTGGAGACAATTGGAAAAATATCATCAGATTATAGTAGAGGAGTAATTTTAATTTTGTAGTAAGATAACGGTATTGTGGTTATTTTTTAAGTCCTTAGTTAGCAATACATGATAACTGTAATTAAAATGTATATGTATCTGTTATTTGCTTCAAATTACTGTAGAAAAGAACTATAAATGGGGATTAGGAGAGAAAATTATAAAAGCAATTTTTTAATGTGGGAAATGGAAAATAACACTTCTAACAGCATATATTTGAAAAGAATGAAATTAGACCACTTTCTTAAATCATACACAAAAATAAACTCAATGGATCAAAGACCTATATGTGAGACCTGAAACCATAAAATACCCAGAAGATAACACAGACAGTTACCTTTTTGACATCAGCTATAGTGACAGTTTTCTGGATCTATCTTCTTGGGCAAGGAAAACAAAAGCAAAAGTAAACTACTGGGACTGTACCAAACAAACCTTTCACACAGAAAGAAAAAAAATCAACAAGATGAAAAGGCAACCTACTGAATGGGAGAAAATACTTGCAAATGATATATCTGATAAGGGGTTAATATCCAAAAAAATATAATGAACTTATACAACTCATCACCAAAAACACAAATAATCTGATTTTTTAAATGGGCAGAGGACCTGAACAGGTATTTCTCTAAAGAAGACATACAGATGGGGCGCCTGGGTGGCTCAGTGGGTTAAGCAACTGCCTTCAGCTCAGGTCATGATCCTGGAGACCTGGGCTCGAGCCCCGCATTGGCCTCCCTGCTCAGCGGAAAGCCTGTTTCTCCCTCTGTCACTCCCCCTGCTTGTGTTCCCTCTCTCACTGTGTTTCTCTCTGTCAAATAAATGAATAAAATCTTAAAAAAAAAGAGACATACAGATGCCAAATAGATAATATGAAAATATTCTCAACATCATTAATCATCAAGGAAATACAAGTCAAAACCACAATGAGAGATCACCTTACACCTATCAGAATGGCTAAAATCAAAAAGACAAGAAATAACAAGTGTTGGCAAGGATGTGGAGGAAAAGGAATCTTTATGCACTATTTTTGGGAAAGTAAAGTGGTGCAGCCATGTTGAAAACAGTATGGAGTTTCCTTAAAAACAAAAAATGGAAATACCATATGATCCAGTAGTCCACTATTGGGTATTTACTGAAAGTAAATGAAAATAGTAATTCAAAAAGATACATGCACCTCTATGTTTATATCAGCATTATTTACCATTACAATAGCCAAAATAAAGAATCAACCCAAGTACCCATCAATAGATGAATGGATAAAGAAGATATAGTATATATGTGATGGAGTATTAGTCAGCCAGAAAAAGGATCAGATCATGCCATTTGCAACAACACGGATGGACCTAGAGGGTATTATGCTAAGTGAAATAAATCAGACAGAGAAAGACAAATACTATATGACTTCACTTATACATGGAATCTCAAAAACAAAACAACTGAATAAACAAAAAGCAGAAACAGACCCACAAATAGAGAAAACAAATTATTGGTTGTCGGGGGGGGTGGGGATGGGCAAAATGGATAAGGGGAATGGGATATTCAGGCTTCCAGTTATGGAATCTTTAAGTCACTCGGATAAAAGATACAGTATAGAGACACAGTCAGAGGTATTGTAATAGAATTGTATGGTGCCAGTTGGTAGCCATTAGCCACTCCTGTGAGCACAGTAGATGTATATATTGGTTGAGTCACACTATGTTGGACATCTGAAACTAATGTAACACTGTGTCAAGTACAGGTCAATAAATAAATAATGTAGTTGAGAAAAGGCATAGAAAGTCTTAGATAGTCAGACTACATAGCTCTTCACCTGATTCGGTGGTGAGGGGGGGTGGATTCAATTAAACTCTTAGTATAAGCATGAAGAGTCTGTTTGCATTTGAGGAGAAATGCATTTGAGTCATGTACAGTTTACTAAAGTTAACAGAGGGCCCTAAAGTTTAGATTTCTGTAAGGAAACTGAAAGGAAAGAAACAGATATTTATTATTTTATTCTAGATGTTGTGCTCAGGGCCTTCACATGTATTATCTAAGTTTGCAACCTGGTTATAGGAATATTCCCTCCCTCCTTTCCTTTTTTTTTTTTTTTTTTTTTTTTGCCTCTCCTCTTCCTGCATGATGAACCATAGCACTGTGTTTCACTGAATTGGGAGTTTTATTCATAACCTGGTCTCCCTGGGACATGTGAGGAAGTGCCCAGTTCCTGTTCTGCCCTGTTGGAAGTCATCATGGCATCAATACTATGTATCTGTTAAAATGAATTTTAATAATACTTCTTATTTAATCCAATATGTCCAAAATACTGTCATTTTGACATATAGAGAATATAAGAATATTAATGAGGGGTGCCGGGGTGACTCAGTTGGTTAACCTTCTGACTCTTGGTTTTGGTTCAGGTCGTGATCTCAGGGTCATGAGATTGAGCCCTGCATCGGGCTCCATGCTAAGTGGGGAGTCTGCTTCTCTTTCTCTCCCTCTTTCTTTGCCTCTGCTTCTCTTTCTTTCCCTCTTTCTTTGCCCTTCCCCCTGCTCACTCATTCACTCTCTCTTTAAAATAAATAAATAAATCTTTAGAAGAAAACAATATTAACAAGTCATATTGCCCTCATTTTATATACTAAGTCCTCAAACTCAGGTGTATTTTATACTTGCAGCAAGGCTTTAGGAAGAGGAGCACTGAGTCATGAGGGTAACTCCCAGCTAGCTGGGAGGCCTGGGTCCCCAGCACTGACTCTGCTCCAGCCTTCTAAGTTAGGAGAGCATCCCAAGCACCTGGCACACAGGCCTGTGCAGAGGGCGTTTGGGTAAGTCAAACCATGCCTTTGAACCTTACATTCTTCCAGAGAGCCAAAGAGGGGGAACAAAAAGACCTCAGGCAACTTTAAATAAATAATCCCAGTTTTTCACATTTGTTCAAGGGCCCAAATGTGGTAACAAGCCCTTAAACCAATGCAAATCCTATCCCAATCAAATGCTGAGGTTGCCAGGTTCTGTTTGGAGCAGGCAGGAAACCTCCGTGATCTGCATTCATTTATTCTTTCCACAGGGATCTGATGGGCACCTGTTCTATGCCAGGCATCGTTCTAGGTTCTGAGGAAACAGACATTAATAAAATCCTGTCCTCAAGAACACGCACATGTGGGGGGTTCCACAACCAAGGTCTGGCCCCCCACTGAGTAGGAACAGAAGGGAGAAATAAAAGCTGCACCCGGAGAGTCAGTCAGTGCAGGAAGAATTTCCTGCATGCCTTAGCTTTCAGCTTGGCTTTTAAGGAGGAGTGAGAAGTAGAAACTCATTCAAAAGAAGAGCTAGGAGTAGGGTAGAACATTCTAGGCAAGAAAAAAATAAAAGATGCTGTAGGCCTTAGTGCATAGCGGCAGAGCCCTAATGGTCCTTTCTCTGGCTTGGGATGCATGGAGTAAGGTGGTGGCAAGTCCTACTTCTCACTATGGTGGCAGATATTCACATGTGTTTGCATACTGGTCAGGTATAGGTGGGACCGCAAGGACCACTGTCAGGGCCCTACACATGCCCTTCCTGACTGTTATCCATTCCCTCAAGTTCAAGTTCATGTGTCAGCTCCTGAGTGAGGCTTTCTCTGGACCCTTCAAGCAGCCGTGGTCACCCCCACCCTTGGTGTTAAGGGTAGCATAGCCTTCAGCATCCTGCATACTGTCCCCCAATGACAAAGGCAATTTATTGATAGTAGTGTGTTCTTAAGCATCTGGCAGTGTCTTTCACAAAGAGGATGCCCGGTGAATCTTTTTAAATCAATCTCATAAATTAAAAAACATGTACTGAAGACTGAATTCACAGTAACAGTCAATATGTACTCCTGATATATTTATGTTTGTGCTTAAATCATCCGAGTAGGACAAAATAAAGTTTTTGGTGACTTATCCGCTACACAGAACATCTTAACCCACAAGTCTAGCATCCAATTTTGAGCTATTTTATGATAGTTGTGCCCATTTGCAGCCTACCGGATCACTCGGCAGTACTTACCAAAGAATCTAGCATTTGTGGATATCATTTCATTTGTGCTTGCCCTGCTCCATGTTGGCCAGGCAGGCGTATTGCCACCTGCCTTCATACTGCATAGGCTTGTTCTTGTTCTTTTTTTTTTTTTTAAGATTTTATTTATTTGACAGAGAGAAACACAGCTAGAGAGGGAACACAAGCAGGGGGAGTGAGAGAGGGAGAAGCAGGCTTCCCACTGAGCAGGGAGCCCCTGTGTGGGGCTTGATCCCGAGTCTCCAGGATCATGACCTGAGCTGAAGGCAGTCACTTAACCAACTGAGCCACCCAGGCGCCCCTGCATAGGCTTGTTCTGACCATGGACTGGGATACTGTGCTTGAAAGTGCTTTGCAAAGGAGAATGTGCACTATGAAGGCAAGATGCTTTTGTTGTTGGTATCCCAGAATGTAGGGCCTCTGGCAACGTTGGATCCCACTTGATGTGGGTTTTCTTAGAAACTTATTTTTAGTGATTGTCTCAGAGGTGCCACCTTCTCCCTCTAGCATCCAACCTACAGTTACATGACTAAGGTTTGGAATGATGTTCAATGGTTAGAACAGGAAATTAGGGATTCTTCTTCCCCTCAGATCCAAGAGGAAGATAACACTGTACCTTTTGGACACAAAGAACAAGCCCACCGTGTGCCTGACACTGAGGCAGTTGCTTTATATTCATTATCTTTACTGCCCACAATAAGTTAAGAGAGAGGAAGCAATGCTTCTCTTTTATTTACAAAGAAGTGAGCCCTGCGAATGGTACGTACCTTGCCCATGGTACCACGGCTAGTTAACAGTGCAGTCATTTTATGAATGAAAGTCTGAATTACTCCAAATTTCTTTCTTGTTGTGAGGCAAAAGCCTCTGGACTATTAACTTCCAGAATCTATAAAATGGGTTTAAATATACCCTCCTTGCCTACCTAGTAGGAATGCAAGTGAGTATCAAGGCACAGTAGCTTTACTTAGCACTAAAATGACATGCATTGTGGTAAGAATACTAATAGCAATAATCATGGTTATCTAATGTTTCACCCTTTCCAAAGCACTTCTGTGTTTTGGAAGATGATGTTCTCTGGTCCACATAAAATATTCTTACAGTTACAGCCACTGGAATCCCTCTATGCATTTATGTGAGGGAAAGAAAATACCTTCCTCTACCTTCCAAGGAAGCAGTGTAAACACAAAGGTCAGGGACATTAACTCTGCAGTCAGACTCTGCCCTTACTGGCTCGGTGACTTCCGGCACCAGTTACTTAACCTCTCCATGGCAGATAAATATAGAACTCCCCTCGTGGGCTGATTGGACATGAAATGAGACCTTGCATACGGAGCCCATAGTAAGTGCTCAGTAGATGTTAGCAGTAATTATAGGGAAGCTAAACAGCACTGCCGGGCTGCTTCTGTGGGTGAGACATCTCCAGTCATCTCAGCTTCCTCCTCCTCTCCACGCCTCCCAAACTCTAGCTATAGCTCACAGAGCTTGTCTTTGTTCCTTTTCAATTTGGTGGTAATAGCAAGCCAATAGATCATTTTCAAAAGCAATAACTTTCTGATTACATGTAAGGGTTCGCTGCTTTCATATGTTAATCAGATTGAATCATTCACCTCCCCTATGTCCATTAAAAAGTGATATATTTTTATGTATTATTTTGCTGGACAGCAAAAATGCACATTTTCCTGTCCGACTCCATCAATCACTTTGTTGCTGAACTGATGAGATCCCCACTGGGGAGCTGAGCAGTGATTTACTCTGCATCACTGTATCCAGCTCAGTCTCCAATGTATCTACTGAGGATACTTATGTTTACTAATCTGGAAAGGGATTTTGGCTCAATATTTAAGGAATTATTATCTATGAGGGACTGGACTAGTGGAAAAACAAATTGCGAGGGACAGAGACAAAAATTCTAAAAAGCAAACAAAATTTTTGGAGTGAATTCTTAGTAGGTCTTCAGATTTGACTCTAATGAAATGCTTCCATATTAAGTGCAAACGAAGCTCTGTCCTAGTAGTCAATATTCAACCCTTTCTCCATAGAGAGTCTGGGGGAAAGCATGAACGTTATCTAGACACTGTTGTACAAGAAATGTCAAAGCTTCAGTAGAATCCTTGAATGAGCTGAGAGATCCCTCTGGCCCAGCACTATTGGGGAGAGACTGGAGGGAAGCCAAGGGCCCTGCAGGAGAAATGGGGTAAGTTGGTGGGCAGTGGTAGGGAGAGTGTACCTAAGAGGGAAAGAAAGCCTGAGGGAGCAAAGACAAAACAGAAAAAGTAGCCAGGGGACTGTGAACACCAGGAATGCCAGTCACTGCTGCAATGTGAACCCCCTCCAGTTCCCCAAACCTTCAAGAAAGTCTTACATAAATAAGTCCTCTTGTGGGTTTTTGTCTTTGAAGAAACCCATGGAAAAGGGTACATTCTATGCTGGAGCCAAGGTCAAATGCAGAAGCTAATCAACAGCCATAAGACAGAACAGGACAACAAGATGCAGTAAAGACTGGAAGCTGGAGTAAAATGTGATCAAGAGATGTACACGCCTCAGACATTTGTAGAAATCTCAGTGTGGATGTTGGACTTTTCATAAGGCTTGGGATGGGGATGGTCTCCCCTGATGGGCAGTGTGTCACCAGCAAATGTCTAACCTGCAACCCCTTAGGTAGAAACAACCTGCTCACTGAAAACTGAGAATTTCACAGAAGCTTTGACTTTCTTGTACAACAATTTCTAGACAATGTTCATCCCTGTCCACTCTCCCTAGTGGTCTTCTAGATCAGCCTATGCTTTTCCAAATATGGAAGAAAACCTAAGGAGGGTGCCCATCCAGGAATAGCAGGAGTGCCGATAATGATCAGAGAGGGTGTTTACATAAATTATCACACAATTCCAGCACTGTTGATTCTGCTATAAGCCTTCCTATTCATAAATAGGAAAGCCAAGATGTGAAGAAGAAAGAAACATCATCAATTTTGCTCTGAAGAAAAGCAAAGACGCTTACATAAAAAGGAGCAAAAGGATTTCCAAAAAACTTCAGACACTCTCAGAGCTGCCTTCAAAAATCCCTGATGAATTATTCCAGTTGGATGTGAGTTCTGTGTGGGGAAAGGTCAAAAGAATAGTTTTTGTTAAAGCCTGTCCCAGACTGACATTGACAGCTGCCAGCAAAGCCCCTGCTGTCGTCGGCTGGAGCTAACTCACCAGAGCCCACCTGCCGCTGTGGTCCGGCCAGAAGGGGACAACAATGCAGGCTGGGATGGAACCTCTGACGTCAAAACTGTAAAAAGACTCAGTCCCATACCTGGACACTGGAGCTGAGCACACGATATGGAGATAACAGAGAATAGAACTCTGCACTACCCTAAGTAATAAATACTAAATTTAAGCCCTTGAAAATGGAAAAATCTATACAATTTCCAAGTGTTCCTTTAATTAGATTATTATAACTTGTTAAAGTTATTTTCCATATGGTAATCTGATTAGTAAAAAAAAAATCTGGAAAAGTTGTCTCGGGTTTCCTTACAAATTACATGGTTTATGTTTTATGGCTGTGAGGTCATAGCTGTGAAATATCCCCCTTTGACAACTTGACTGTGATGTATGCTGTTATATTTCAGTAGCTCGGGGTGATTTTTCAGCTGGATGAAAAGTTCATTCCATTCCATCACTGTTGATATCATCTTCATTTCCATTTCTCCCGTGAAACACCAAATGCCAGAGAGTTGGAGACACCATTTGGAACCAGTTGTAAAAATGGTAGAGATTGATAAGATGGTAAGAGAAATAAAGAACACAGGCATTTTTATATGCCCCAATACTGATAATTAAAATGCCTTGCATTAGATATGGGTGGCGTCGCTCTTTAAAAGGGTAAGAGCCTCACATAGTGGGAGAACGTGAAGTAGCTGCTACTTCTATTTGAAATACAAATATTGGTTTCCATCCCTCCGTCTTCCTCCTCCATTTGCTGCAGTGCGCCCAGCACCATCATGGTTGGCCTCCAGTCCTAAAGCACTAGGATATCCAGAGAGGATCGTGATGGACCATCCTGGCAGCTAACATTCTAGGAATATACAAAAGAAGAGAGCAGTTGGCAAATAGCACTGGAAAATCTGTTCCTATCCATTTGCCTAGTAAAACTGACAGTCTAGGGTAATCTCCAACTCTTCTTTTCAACCAGAAACAAAGAAATATACATAGAGATAGTCATTGTGGCTTTATTTTATAACAGTGGTGGGAGAAGACAAGGCAATGAGGCTGGATTAAATAAACGATTAAATGCATTATGTTGTTGTTACAGGCATCTTTTGCTTTTCAAAAATTTGCATTATGCCACTTTGCTTTTACAAAAGACAACATGAAAAGATGCTTATCATCACTCATCATCAGGGAAAGACACATCAAAACCATGATGAGCTATCACTTCACACCTGTCAGAATGGCTTGAATTAACAACACAGAAAACAACAAATGTGGGTGAGGATGCAGAGAAAGGAGAGCCCTCGTACACCGCTGGTGGGAATGCAAGCTGATGCAGCCACTCTGGAAAACAGTATGGAGGTGCCTCAAAAAGTTAGAAATAGAACTACCCTATGACCCAGCGATTGCACTACAATTTACTGAAAGGACACAAAAATACTGATATGAAGGGACACATGCACCCCGATGTTTATAGCAGCATTATCAACAATAGCCAAATTATGGAGAGAGCCTAAACATCCATCAATTGACTGATGAATGGGTAAGGAAGATGTGGTATATATATAATGGAATATTACTCAGACATCAAAAAGAATGAAATCTTGCCATTTGCAATGACATGGATAGAGCTACAGTGTATTATGCTGAGTGAAATAACTCAGTTAGAGACAGGCAAATACAATATGATCTCACTCATATGTGGAATATAAGTAGCAAAACCGATGAACATAGGGGAAGGGCAAAAAAGAGAGAGGGAACAAACAGTAAGAGTCTTAGCAATAGAGAACAAGCTGAGAGGTGATGGAGGGAAGTAGGTGGGGGATGGACTAGATGGGGGATGGGCATTAAGGAGGGCACTTGTTATGATAAGCACAGGGTATTACATGCAAGTGATGAATCCCTAAATTCTAGTCCTGAAACCAGCATTACACCAAATGTTAACCAGAATTTAAATAAAAACTTAAAAAAAAAATAAAAGACATATATTGAACATGTTTTCACTAAAGGTAAGAAAACTGAAGAGAATTTTTACTGTTACAGAAAAAGGCAAAAAGCAAAAATAGGGTTCCACATTTTGTTCTGCAGGCAGCCCTTGCAGAGGCAGGTGCATCCCAGCAGCCAGAGTGGCGCCACCAAGCTCCTTCCCCAGGAACTACACCCCGCATCTCAGCAGCAAGTGGCCAGAGCCTTGAACTGTGTCTGAGAGCAGCTGAGCTTTAGCCGTGATTTATACTGTGCTTCTATTAGCAAGATATATCCTAAGGCACCAGAACAGTCTAAGAGAGGTTGTTTTTTTGGGTCTAGGTACACTAAAAAAAAGTCCATATATGGTAATAGCAATTGCTTCTTTGCTTTACACTATTTCAGCTTATGAGAAGTTTCATTGGAACGCTCTACTTTTGCAGACAGCAGGGGAAACCTGTATACAATAAAATATTGCACAGCCATAAAATGCATGCCTTAGAATAATGTCTACTGAAAGAGGGAAATGCTTCTCATATTATTTTTTAAAACTCAGATTCAGAACTTTATGTAGGTTCCAAAACGTGATACACATATGTGATTATAACTATACCAAAGTTTTTTTGTAATTATTCAGAATTTTTACAATAAACACTGAAGAAAATGTTAAAGGCTATATGCATAATTTTACCCCATGATTTGAAAAATCTAAAATGTGTATCAAGTTTGAACTTTTAAGATTCAGAAAACTGCCCACACCAGCTGGACTTTTTCTTTCATCAAGATTGTCAGAAAATTGCCATGAGAGGAGGAATACTAACAAATGACCATAATATCTGCCACTATAATGAACGGACACCCTCACAGTTAGCCTCATTTCTAGTCACATCAAATTGTACTTGGATCTCTTTTTTTAAACAGCAGTGGGTTTTTTGGTTTGCTTTTTAGCTTTCCTCCTCTTAGGACACAGGAAATTAAACTTTTTAAGAAAGGCACACAATTTAGAAAACATTGTAAAAATATAAATATTCACACCATGAAGGAAATAGCTTGCCCCACACCCACGTCCCCCCAAACCATTAATTGACAATCATGTGTCTCTTGGGAGGTTCTGATTCTCTGGGTGAAAACGTGCTTAACTTCAGAATGTGAGATTCCTGCTAAGACAGTCAATTCTTAATTACTTGGAGGCTATTTATCCAACTTCTCTATTACCTCAAGTCTGGCTGCCCCTTCTTCCTCCCTTTCAAGCTACTGGCAAATTTGGCTCCACACACACTGGGAAGCCAGCTAAGCCCCGTGACCATGTTACACAGCAAGGGCAAAGGGCCTAAATCAGTCTGCATGTGATGGTGAGTATACACTCACCTTATGGGATATTGGAAAAGGACCAAGTTAAAAAGTGTTGGACTGAAGAACAAAGGGCACTTCCAAAAAGTGGTATCAAGGCTGTCCTAAGAGAGAGGAGAGGAATCTCACCAATGTTCGCTTAACTTACGGGGTGTATGCAACGAGCATTTGAGTCGAGTGGTCCTGTTGTCAGTCCTGGGTATAATGGCTGTGGAAAGATCTAACAGATTTAATATTTTCTAATGGAGAGGGCTGCTTTGAGCAAAAGGAGTGGACATTTGATGAGTGCCTACTATGCGCTTAGGTGGTAAGAAAAGGACAGGAAACCATTTACATCAACATGAAGGGAACTGGAGGGTATTGTGCTGAGCAAAATAAGTCAGTCAGAGAAAGACAATTATCATATGGTTTCACTCATATGTGAAATATAAGAAACAGCACAGGATCCTAGGGGAAGGGAGGAAAACCAAATGGGAAGAAAACAGAGAGGGAGAAAACCATGAGAGATTCTTAACTATAGGAAACAAACTGAAGTTTGCTGGAGGGGAGGCAGTGGAGGGATGGGATAACTGGATGATGGGCATTAAGGAGGGCACATGGGTGCTTGGGTGGCTCAGTTGGTTAAAGCCTCTGCCTTTGGCTCAGGTAATGATCTCAGGGTCCTGAGATCGAGGCCCGCATGGGGCTCTCTGCTCGGCGGGGAGCCTTCTTCCTCCTCTCTCTCTGTCTGCCTCTCTGCCTACTTGTCATCACTCTCTCTGTCAAATAAATAAATAAAATCTTTTTTTAAAAAAAGGAGGGCACATGATGCGATGAGCAGTGGGTGTTATATGCAACTGATGAAACCATGACTGCTACACCTGAAACTAATGATGTACTATATGTTGGCTAATTGGATTTAAATATATTCTTTTAAAGGAAAAGAAAAGAATGAGTATGACAGCCTCCTGTTCTCATTGTGAGAAGTACAACATAAACACAGTCTGGCCTGAATTTCTGTGCAGGGCCCTCCCGCGTCTTCTAGACTGTTGGCTCCCAAGGCTGCCTCCTTCAATTTCCTCTCTGAGTCTGCACCCAGTGGAGAGTGGCCACACTCCAGAGCTCTCCTTGTAATCTTTCCCATTAAAACCTCCAACCCTGCCTCCCTCTGTAGCAGTCATGCTAGAGGAAAAATCTGGTGAACTCATTCCCCCTTTGAGGATGGTGACCTAGATCTATTCATGAGACTTACTGATGACAAAACAGACGCACAAAAAGTTTGAACTACTTGCTCCGTGGTGCATCCTTGCCTGGATAAGATCCATGACTCTCTGTTACTTACTAGTCCAGTAATTCTGCTGTATGTAAAGATCTCCATGAAATCAAGAGTTTGGACAAAAGGAACATGTTTCTGAAGGTAAATTTTCAGGCATTCAGGCTTACACGTGAAAAAACATTTTTGGATCAGCAGATTTTCTGGGCTTTGTTAAACCACCTAATCCTATCCTATCTACGTTTAAGACTAAACTTGACACCTAAGAATTTCGAATTTGCTTTTAGGCACAAAACCTACATACAGTAAATCAAATGATGTAAAAGAGAGGGAGCACACAGTGATGGAAACGGATGGGACTATGAGTTGGGAAACTGCTTTCAAGCCTTGACCATATTCTCTCCCAACTGTGTGCCTCTAGGCACAAAACCCAGGTCAATCACTGTGAGGTGGAAGGAGGAGAGCTCATGCAAATTGCAACCTGCATAGAACATAGATTTTATTCAATTCCACCATGTTACACACACTCAGATGTGAGCACCCCCTGGTGCACTGACAGTGCCAGCCCTGCCCCTGGGGAAGTAGAGGGGGTCTTAGCACCTTCATTTTCACATGGAGTTGTCTTATAATGCCATTCTCTCTGTCCTTGCAACATATGCAAATGGTTCAAACTCCTAGTTGAAACCCTCTACCACTGGGCCCGGACATCTTCAGACAGTACCCTAATACAGTCTGTGTCTGTTCCCCTGGGAGATGTTGGCTTTACTGATTCTCAGGCAGCCTCCACAGCCTCCTTTGGTTGTCTTCCACCATTTTAAATTGTTAGTATTTGTGTACAATTATATTATTTTATAAAATACATTTTTCTAAGTTGCTAATGCTTATTTGTCTGCTTAAAAAAAGTAATATACATTTATTCTAGAAAATTTGAAAAACGCCAGGCTCATGGGTGTCTCAGTCAGTTAAACATATGACTCTTGATTTCTGGTCAGGTCATGACATGAAGGTCCTGAGATCAAGCCCTGAATCAGGCTCTGCTCTCAGTTGGGAATCTGCTTGAGATTCTCTCCCTCTGCCTTCGCCCCTCTCCCTGCTCTCTCCCCCTTTAAAATAAAACAAATAAAAATCTTTAAAAAAAAGAAAATGTAGAAAACAGAGATGAGAATAAAGAAAAATACTAGTTTCCCATAAGCCCACCTCCCAGCGAAGTATATTTCCTTTCCACTTTTCTTCTCTGGATACAATGTATATACAACTTAGTTGGAATACACTTTTATATGCAACTTTTTTTTTTCCGCTTGTGTTACAATACAGTGATTTAGGAAGATTCACCAGCACAATGCTTGTGATTGCTCCAGACAATACTTAAAACTACTGCAGCAGTTTTCTTAATATATACAGAAGGGTGTACGAGTAAGACTTTAGAAATGGTATAACCTCCCTGGTTCTCAGGTTCTTCAACAATAAAACGGAAGTGAACAATATTGAACATTGCCAGAGGTGGAAGGTGGGGGGTGGGCAAAATGGAGGAAAGGACCCAATATGATTCTTTAAAAATGGAATATGAATTTGGAGACACATCTTCCCTCCCTGGACCTTGACAAGGACCTAGGTCTTGCCAAAAACTTCTATGAATAAAGATTTGGGGTCTACTGTAGGTATGAACCCAGATGACATAAGAAACTCAGACTATCACAATTTTGTTCTCAGTGAGTAAAGAATGAGTACACCCAGACAAGTGAATTCTTGCTATTAAGGAGAAAAATTCCTGCCATTTCAGATGCTATCTAGAGCATCTTTCTGGCATCTTTTATTTTTTCATGTAGAAGAGTATAACATAGCTTGGGTTTCCTTTGAAACATGAGTTTCCTCCTAGAAGGATTGTTTTCCATATTGCTCAGTTGTTCTTTGTTTTTTTTGTGGTTTCTCCAACTTCTGATTGTTCTGACTCTTCTTGCTTCAGTTCAGTTTATGACTTTCTACTTTGCTTACTCCGCATTATACTTTTTATTTAAAATATCTCCCACCCCAACCTTTTGTCTTATTTTGAAAAGGCTTCAGAATACCAATAATTAAAGCATTTGCCCCTTACTGTGCCTATTGTTCTGTGTGAAGCTGGAATACAACCTCTGAGCAACCACCTTTCCCCCATCAGTACCAACAATAGACCTTTTCTGATTTTATGAAGAACTTTAAGAAATGTTTGAGCCCAGAAATACTCCAATGTGAATGAAGGAAGTGACCTTGAGCCTTAATTCTTTTCCCAAGATTTTAAAACCTTCTGATTGTACCTACAAACCTGTAGAAAATTACCTTACTGGAAAGCAGACCATCTCTCCATTTTACCACCATGTGAATATGCTGTCATTTTTATGAAGATGCCCCAAGACAAATTTTGGGACATTTCAGTATAGCTTTTTCAATATTTCCTGGAAGGTTAGGGAAAGATTATTTGAAAGAAAATGATAGATAACATAAAAATATCTCTGGTTTCCAAGGCCGGCAATAAAAGTAGGTAGATCAGAGGGGATCCAAATCTTTATACCATAAGAAGCACTCTTTAGAATTAGAAAATTGTCTCACTGGAAGACCTCATGCAGGTAACAAACTGAGGGTTGCTGGGGGGGGGGGGGAGCAATGGGGTTGCTGGGTTATGGGAAAAAAATAAAATTAAAAATAAAATAAAATACTTAGAATACTAAAAGCATACATGTCTCGTGAGCCAGTAACAGGTGAGCACCTTGGATGGGTTTGGGAGCAAATGGGGGTAAGAGTAAGGGAGCGAAGAAGTGAATATGGTCAGATTATAGGACCCTGCCTCAGGACAGTGGGTCTGGAGCCGTCACCCAGGGTTGTGCATGGCCCAGGGGAGGAAGCAAGATTCCAAGGGTGGAATCAGTAGGGCATGAGGGTGCATGAGAAGGGGACAAGGGGCAGGGAAAAGAAAAAAATCACTCCAGAAAGGTTCCCTCAAAATTTTTCTAGACAGACCTTATTCTTTGAAATGACCTCTCCCCTTTAGACCCGGTCTCTGTTACCAAAAGACTAGACACACTGGGCTCTTTCAAGAAAAATGACTATATTCACATTTTCTTGGAAAAATATGTTCAGTTTCTTTCTTTTCAGAGCCAGAATATTGTTTAAATGACAGGATGGGATGTACTTTCACCTCTTTCCCTGCTCCATACATTTCTACCTCTTGGGAGCCAGATGCTAAATTGTTTCCAGCCAGTTAATAATGGTTGTGGTACTGAAGCTCCCAGGAGACCCAAAGAAGGAAACCTGCCTGCATTTCCAAGGCTCTGTTACGTGCGTTGGCTGCTGGGTGGATTCAGATTGGTCAAATAAAGGGAGGAAATAAAGCATAGAAGTGAATTAGTTCACTGTATAACCTAACCAGACAAACCCCTGAGGTTACAACCTGCTCATCGGCGTACCTGGTATTTCCACCAGCACGCCTGCAAAGGCCTGAGTTTGCCATCACTTTAGATTTACTGTGTAGGGCAGGCTGAGTCTAATGGCAGGTTGATTGCCTCAAGAAGGCATTCCACCTGATGCCATTGATTATTCTTCTGTTGATCTGGTCACTGATGCTATCAACAAGCACTCTTTGAGGACATAGTTGATGGGAAGTGACATGCTGGGTGCTGCAGAAGGTACAAAGATGAATTAGTCAAGAGCTCTGCCTGGAAGGAACTCCCCAGATAAGGCTTAAAGTAAGACATGAATATGTATAAATATAATAACTTAAGATATTTTATTTTTCAGTTAGGTAGGATATAATAATAATGGCCATCATTGTTTGATCCCACACCCTATACCATGCAATACAGTTCAAGAACATTGTTGCTGACCTTCACAGTCACCTTGTCGAGGAGATCACACACATTTCAGAGACAGGGAAGCTCAAGCTCAGAGAGGTTACACACTTAGTGACAGAGCCAGGTTCCAAACTCCAGAGCCTGTGCTTTTCACACACCAATACAGTGACTGCTCGTCTGTCCTCCATGAGATGGTCAGATCAGGTGTCAATGTCATAGAGCTCAGAGGAGGGAGAGCAGCCACAAGCTGGAAGAACCAAGAAAGGCTTGTACCTCTCAGCTGTGCCTCCAAAGAGTAATGGATTTTGGACCTGAGCAGATGGGAAAGTGAGCGAAGGGGAAGGATGGGGGAGATCTACTAGGGAGAAAAGACATTCTTGGAGAAAGCCTAGGACCTGGGGAGGAAGGCATCATCTCAGGTCCTGGAAGTAAATGATGAGGATGAAGAGGTACAAGGGGTGAGTGGTGGAAGTCTTGAATAGTAAACCAGGATTTAAGACTACTGAAAAAAAGCAAGAAGTCATTGAAGATTTTGGCGAAGGAGAGTGGCCCAGTCTAAGCCCAGATTCAGAATGGTGGGGACAGATGGGAGAGGAGATGGGAAGAGCAGGATGAAGCCTGTGCACTTCCTCAGGTGCAGCAGGCCAGTGGCTGTGGGGGGGTAGGGAGAAGGGCACAGGTGCATAGTACTGAAAGAGGTGTGATCCCTGGGGATGAATGATCAACACGTGTGGCAAAAGCAGGGGGTAGAAATCAAACAATTTTCTCATCTGATTCTCTCTCCTAACTGTTAGATAATAAACACTAAACGGGATCATCGTCACTTTCTAAAGTGTTGGTTCTCATACTGTTTTGACCTGTGGACAATTTAAATGGGCCCAAGTATAGTATCATCTACATTTCCTGCTGACTGCAAAAGAAAAAAGAAGGATGAGGTCACTTTTATGAGACCTAATGCTAAGACATAGAACTCTAAAGTTAACTCATGCCAAAAGCAAAAGACTAGATACTGTGAAACCATTATAAAATATACAATATGCGACTTGGGACCACCTGGAGGGTCCCAGGATCACTGGTAGATCCGTATCCCCACTGAAGAGCCTTCAGTATTATTTACTCCTGGGGCATTGGTTGGTTGTAGTTAACTGGAATGCATCTAATGACTCTAAGTGCTGGTCACCTGGGCCACTTTCTTTGCTAGATGCAAAAGGAAGCCTTTCCTGACCAATGTCCTCTTCCCCTACACTAGCTCCCCAACCTCTTCACCAAAGCTTCCCTTCCTCACCTAATCCCAGCACATATTTCAGATAGGACACAATGCTGTTTCCCACGTTATCAATTCAAAAGAGATTCCATCTCTACCATGCTCAGAGCTTCACCACTCAATGGCTTCCCAGATATTAGCTCTCACCGGCCCTCCCTTGTGTATTTGTAAAGGGTGACGCTGAGCATAGGAGCCCCCTGGCCTCTGCCTTATGATAGCCCAACACTTCCACTACCTGCACCAGGCCACAGTGGAGCTAAGCGGGGCTACAAGTCTGGCAGACCCCTCACAGGAGTTCGGTTTTGCAGCCTTGTCCCGATTTAATCTGCAATCCGATTTGCTACTTAGTCTCCCCAAGCCCTTATCAACATTTTAGATCTCAATGTGCCTTTTCTAGGCTGAATATCTGTGTTTTCAATTATGTCACCCTGGGTAAGTTACCCTTCTATTGTTCAAGGTCAAACCTTGAGTTGTTATTTCCTGCCCATACAGCTAGTCCTTTTCCCCTCCATCCCTTTGGGGCAGTTTCTCAATTGTCACTGGTGTTCCCAGATCCTATCTCTATCAGGTTTCATCTGTAAATTTAATCCTGAAGCGATGCCCCCATTTGGCTTCATTTTATTCCATGGCAGGAATGTTCCTTCTGCATCCATTCTCGACAGGCGCCCTGGGCTCCAAAGATACAGTAGACATGCCACCCGGCACCTCTGTAAAAATGAAAAGCTGAGAATCCCTAAAAGGGACCCAGTGGGCCTCATCGTGTTCCCATTGTTGAGTCCCCTCACCTGATCAGTAGACCTCCCGGCCCTGCAGTCAGACATTTCCGTGGCCACAGAGGACTATTTCTAGCATGGGTGTTTAAGAAATGATTGTTAAAGCAGAAAGGGGAAGGCAGAAGCAGAAGAGGTTAAGTCAGAACAACTCGAAAAAACAGTCACTAACTCAAGTCTTCTCAAAGGGCCCTGCGCCTTCCTACTGCAGGCTCAGCCGAGGGCCCAACACACTTTCATCTTTGCAGGTGTCGGCTCGAAGCAGGGCCCTGGCACGGGCGTAGTTAGTGTCCCCCTGCTCACACTTAGTGCCCTGTGTCTAAGTTCAGCCTTTCCTTTCTCTCTCTGACTTGCTGCCTGTCCCACTGCCTTTAAATAGGGGAGCAACCCCAAATATATATTTTAGGGTGCAAGGCACCCCTTAATACCCTAAACACAGAGAGACAGCTTGCATGGATCATCCCCATAGCTTACCTGTCACTTCTCTTCACTATGAACCTTTTAGACTGTTCAGTCTAGACCTTTCCATTCTACTTCGGCCAAGTTCATGGCCCCAGCAGCCCTTTGCTCATGGTGCTCTCACTCCACTCGTGTGCACTGGCTGACTGCCCAGCTCTGGGAGCAGGAACCGTAAGTATATCGATTATCTCTGTGCCCTCCTTACCTGGCACATAGCAGATGCTCAGTAAATGTTCACTGAAGGACTTCTCAAACAAATAAATATTAGAGAATAAAAATTATCTTCTTAGGTATGTTTTTTGTCTCATCAACCACTTGCCTTTGGTTGAGTCATTGGTTTTCAATTTGTTTTTAATGTATAGAACCCTTACTTCAAACCAAGTCTCATTAGGAAGACCCCAGCCCCCAATATATAAAATGATAATGAAGTAAAGCTCTTCTTATTTACATGAAGTGGATAGCCCTCAGAAAACCCTAATACCACCTGCCTGCCTCCCTTCCACCGTTCCCCCAAGCTAAGATCTACTCTCCACTTCCCTCCACATTTTATGTTTTTCACTTCTTTCAAGGCCCAGGACAAATCTTTCCTCATGAAGACTTCTCTCTGGTCATCCCATCTATGGGGGCCTTGCCCTTTTCTGGAAGCTCTATGGTCACTCTATTTTTTTGGCATAGACAGAGTATATACCAACAAATATTCTTCAAGGCTTCCTAAAGGCCATCCAAGTCCAGTGATATGCGTTTACAATGCATTTTCTCATCTAATCCTCAGAGCAGTCCTGTGAGGGAGATGCTATCATTATCCTCATTTTACTGATGAGCAAATAGAAGCTCAGAGAGGGGCACACCTGTGTGGTTCACGGTTAAACATCTGTCTTCGGCTCAGGGTATGATCCCAGGGTTCTGGGATTGAGCCCTGCATCAAGCAGGAAGCCTGCTTCTCCTTCTCCCTCTGCCTGCCACTCCCCCCTGCTTGTACTCCCTCTCTCTCACTCACTTTCTCTCTGTCAAATAAATAAATAAAATCTTTAAAAAGAAAAAAAAGAAGCTCAGAGAGGTTAAGCAATTTGCCAAAGTCACACAGTTAGTTATTAACCGGCACTGCTAGGATTTAAATGTGAGCCATTTAATTCATTGTTCCCTGTTCTAATGTGCCATTCTTTCATCTTTCCAACTAGATCGTAAGCTGAAGTGCAGGAATTATGTCTCTAGTTCTTTCCCTCCTTGCCCTATTCTTTTTTTTTTTTTTTTAAGATTTTATTTATTTATTTGACAGAGAAAGAGATCACAAGTAGGCCGAGAGGCAGGCAGAGAGAGAGGAAGAAGCAGGCTTCCTGCCGAGCAGAGAGCCTGATGCGGGCCTCAATCCCAGGACCCTGAGATCATGACCTGAGTGGAAGGCAGAGGCTTTAACCCCCTGAGCCACACAGGCACCCCTTGCCCTATTCTTAATACAGTGCTTAGCTCTTAAGAAGAGTATAATTAATTTTTTTCAGAGGTTAATTGGTTCCCAAAGTATATTGCATAGTTCCTCCTTGTCCTCTTCTAACATCTATCCAAGTAGAAGCTGTCAGCTTCTGAATGGGTTCTGGTCTCACTCTCCTTCTTCCTAAAGAAAGTTGCATTTCTCAAGCTTGCAAAGACAGGTTTCTGCTGCTGAAAATATTAAGCATTTCCTGCAAAGGCTGGAAGCAAAGCTGGAGTTTCACAGGAGGGAAAAAACAACAGTGACCTCCTCAAATAGAGTGGGGAGGCTCAAGGCAGGAAATCGAAGGTACTGTCAGAACTGCTCTGGGGAGAGAAAGGGGAGACTGGAGAGGAAAGAGAGACTATTTAGATTTTTACCACTTGGGACACTATCCCCAATTTAACTTCTGGACTAAATTTTAAAAACAGCCGAGTGGTAAAAGTCCTGCTCTCTGTGAACTCTGGCCTCTCTCCTATTTAGGATGTCACAGAGAAAGGCTACATATTGTGTGCAGCCGTCCCAGGGGGATGCCCAGAGGCCCAGGTGGGGTGATTGACTGCGGGAAGCCCCAGGGGCCTGCCTGCCCACCACCCTCCCTTGCACCTGCACTGTGAATAAACAGAGGCCTGCCTTCTGCAGGGGCCCCTTCCTGACCTCCCCCAGCCCCTCTCCTCTCCTCGCCCCCGTGGGCCCTCTTACTTGAAAATTAACCACAGGCTTAAAGTGAAAGAAAAGATGGCTACATGAGCCTCAAACAGACAGTGGAACTACACAATGCACAGACAACAGAGTCCTAATAAAATAGGCACCTCTGTATGCTAATTTTGGCACTTACTCCCTCCTAAGTATCAGTTTTCTGTCCTTATTGCAGTCCGTGTGACAATATTGCTAACATGTCAAATTGTCAACCACACTCTCATTTCTTATGTTCTGATTTGAAGGGTTGAAAGTTAATTCAGTGATTTCAGTAGAAGTCTCATTGCTCGTGAAGTATTTACTTCCAATACCTGTCTTTTCTTTGAAAAAACGGTAAGTGGTCTTTAGTGACTGATACATTTGTAATGTACATGGGTAACCGACAAAGCTGGCTCTTTGATGACTTTCACAGAAGGCAAATGAGGACAAGAGCCGTTTTTGTAAAACAAAACACAGGCACACATGCACATACATAAGCAAAATGTGCTTTGAGAAAGGAAAGCTGGGTCCAAATGATAGTCAGAGGTATCTTCACAGACTTGTGCTTTTTGACTGAGAAAAACAAGTATCTGTGTTCAAAACTAAAATTATTCTATTCATTATAGACAGTTGGAAGTTGCTATCATTATAATAGATACAAATTAAAACAAAACCCTTCATTTAAGTGCTGAATTGAAAATGTTCAGTGTTTTCAGTCAGTGATTCTCCTGAGTTATCAGGACAGCTCTTCAGCCTATGTTCTTTTCTCTTTTTCCTTCTTATTAAAAAAAAAAAATTTGAATAGAGGATGCAAGACACAAAATAAAAACACATAGACTGACAGGAAATTGTTTGTGGAGGGAGAAGACTAATAAATGAATAAATACATAAATAAACAAACCTAATGGCAAAAGACATTACAAGTAAAGTCAAAAGACAAAAGCAAAAGACAAAAAATTGCAAATTACATCAGAAACGGCTTGTTTTTTTAAAAATATATAAAGAGCTCCAACAACTCACTAAGAAAACCTCCAACAATCCAACGTAAAAATTGAACAAAACAGAAACAATTCACAGAAAGGCAACTAAATATGGTCCTTCAAAGTAGGAAAAGATGCTTATTCTCATTTAAATAAAAAAAATTAAAAAGAATAGTTCTTTTTTTGAGGGGAAGAGAAGGGGAAATAGGTTGATGGGGGTAAAAAGATATACAACCTTTATGGATGACAATTTAGCCACAATTTATCAAAACTGCAAAAGCATTTTCCCTTTGACCCAGCAATCATAATTCTAGGAATTTATCTTATGTATGTTATTTTACACATGTGAAATGACATAAGTACCAAGTTATTTACTATAACACCGTGATGGCAAAAAGTATTTTTCAAAAATCCAAATGGTAGTCAACGGGGGACTAGTTAAACAAATTATGATACAAGTGCACAATTCTTTATCTGAAACCCTGGGGCTTGATGTAGTTTGCATGTCAGAACTTATTGAAATTTAGAAAGCTAATACAGTGAATATACCATATATTATATAACACCTAGGAGGGTTCTGGGGCAATACTCACTAATCAAACAGATTAATATTTCTGCAAAAAAAATTATGAATAGTCATACCAAGTGGGAGAAATACAATTCATGTCAGTCCAAGTCACATTTTGCCACCAAATGAGTTTGCCACAAACTTAGGAGAACTTTTGGTCTTCAGAGATTTTTTTTTAAGTTAGGAGTTACAAATAGGAGGTTGTAGGCATGTCTATCCATACAACAGAATACTACAGAGCTATAAGTAAATTAAAATACAGTTTCTGTACTACTGGCCCCTGGGTGGCTCAGTTGGTTAAGTGACTGCCTTCCGCTCAGGTCATGATCCCAGAGACCCAGGATCGAGCCCCACATCGGGCTGCCTGCTTGGCGGGAAGCCTGCTTCTCCCTCTCTCAGTCCCTCTGCTTGTGTTCCCTCTCTAGCTGTGTTTCACTCTGTCAAATAAATAAAATATTTTTTTAAAAAATACAGTTTATGTACTAAACAACCTCCAATAGATGCTAAATTTTAAAAAAAGATATAACCATTTGTGTACAAAAGGGGGAAAAGATTAAGAAATATCTGTATTTGCTCGTGTAGGCCAAAGATGGGTCTAAAAAGAGTACATGTTATTTCTGGAGAGAGGAACTAGGAACTACGGATGGGAACCAGCCTTTCATAATATATGTCTGCATATCTGTTCTCTGTGAATATATTAACTATTCAGAGTAAATAATACACGTCTACATGTTTCATTGTTAAACAAAATGTGGGTATGGATTACCAATGGTTGTTCAGGTTTCATCCTCATGTTCAAGTTCTGAGAGCCCTCAGGACACCATGTGGTAAATACCAACTATGGGCCCGGCACTAAGCTAGGTGCCCTGCTCAGATTATAGCTGATCATGTAAAGTAGGCATTAGTATCTCCATTTTGGAGATAAGGAAACCAAGGTTCCAATAAACCCACACAATAATAAGTAGCAGAGCTAGGACTCATACCCAAGACTGTATGACCCCGTGTTCTACAGCGCAAAAGAACATTGGAAAATGAGAATTAGGTGGTTATTGACTGAGAACATGTATGGAAGTTATGACCAGATGATGATTCTTTTCTTGAATATAATATCTGGAACATTTAAGATTCTTCTCTGAGCATTGCTTGTGATACAAAAAAACAGCAAAGCCTGCAAGCAAGAGTCTATACCCCGGTTAAGGGCTGGGGAGGTGAACTTTTCCATCACAAGGAGCTGAAACCCTGTGGGGCCCAGTGTGGACATGTCTGCCCACAGTGGATAAGCAGTCTGGTCAAAGAATGCAGTGTCCTGTTCCCCAGATTGCTCATGAGAACTAGCTGGGGAGGAAGGGGCAGGAAGGTGCCATACATGGAATGTTCCTGTCTCCTCAAAATTCATGGGCTAAAACCTGAATCCCCAATGTGATGATATATGGTGATGGAGTGTTTGAAAGATAATTAGCTTTAGATTAGGTCATGAGGGTGAACCCTTCATGATGCGGTAAGTGTCTTTTTAAGAAGAGACCTGAGAGGGGTGCCTGGGTGGCTCAGTTGGTTGGGCGACTGCCTTCGGCTCAGGTCATGATCCCAGGGACCCGGGATCGAGCCCCACATCGGGCTGCCTGCTCGGCGGGAAGCCTGCTTCTCCCTCTCTTACTCCCCCTGCTTGTGTTCCCTCTCTCCCTGTGTTTCTCTCTGTCAAATAAATAAATAAAATCTTTAAAAAAAAAAAAAAAAAAGACCTGAGAAAGCTTAGTTGCTCTCTCTGCTCTCCATTGTGTGAGGCTTCAAGAAGATGGCCTTCTGAAAACCAGGAAGCAGGCTTTACCAGACACCAGCCCTGATGGCACCTTGACTTTGGACTTCCCAGCCTCCAGAACTGGGAGAAATAAACATTCATTAAGCCACTCAGTCTATAGTCATTTGTTATGGTAGCTTGAGCTGACTTTAGTTCTGGAAGGACTCACCTTCTGGTCTCAAGTACTGCATATTTGCAAGTACAGTTTGAAATTCATCAAAACCAACACACACTAATTAGACTTGTCCTTTCAGTCATTATTCCCTTTGTTCCGTGGTTGAGAAAAGCAAAGTAGGACAGTGCAGACTATTCTTAGGAGCAAGTACATGGGGACCCATTGATGTGGGACAGACTGATGGGTTTGGGTTGGCTCCAGAACGCACAGGGTCTCTCCCTTCCCAGAACCCCAGTAGGCCACACATCTCCTCATCTTATGTGCACACCCACCAGGAAGAGGAACCAGAGAGCTTGTCTTTGAATTAAGCTGACCTTTAGCCAATGACTCCAGAAGAATTAAGGAAGAAGTGGTGGGTTCTAACAACTTACACATTTGAAGCTGAACTTCTAGTGTGACCAACAACCAATGTTCACCCTGGGACTGTCCTGTTTTTCCACTGGAAGTTCTACAACCCAGGAAGCCCATCCGGATTGCAGAAATCAGGAAGATCTGTCACCCAGGCTAGGTGTCGATCCCAGGTCCACCACTTCCTAGCTCTGTGACCTTGAGCAAATTCTGAAGTTACTCTGTGTCAGTTTTGCACGTGTAAGATGGGGAGAATAAGAGAAACAGCTCCTCAGGGTTGTTATGAAAATTAATATTTTTAGTGTATTTAGAACATTGCTTGGTAAGAGCTGCATAAATGTCTGTTAAACAAAATAAATTATATTAAACTTTGTTGTATTTTACTGTCACTATTTACAACCAATGTGTGCAGCAAGGCACTGAGCGCCCTTACACTGCATCGCTGTGTTGGAGGAGACAGAAGCAGGAGGCTACAAGCAGCTTTCCTCAGGGAAGTTCTTCGGTGAGTCACTAAGCTACGACACCAGAGCCAGAGGCCAGCGTTTCCTTTCTCTCCACATCCTCACCAACACTTGTTATTTCTTGTGTTTTATCAGTTAGCCATTCTGACAGACGTGAAGTGGTATCTCGTGTACCACTGGTGTAATGAAAATAGTTTCTGCCACTGTGAAAGACAGTATGGAGCTTCCTTAAGAAATTAACGATAAAATTACTATAACAATAAAATTACAAAACCATCCTATAATTCCACTACTGGCTATTTACCCAAAGAAGACAACAATACTTCAAAAAGGTACATGCACAAGATATGTATATATATCATGGAATATTATTCAGCCATGAGAAATAATGAAATCTTGCAAACTGCAACAACATGGATGGATCTAGAGGATATAACGCTTAGTGAAACAAGGCAGTCAGAGAAAGACAAAAACCATATGATTTCCCTCACAGACAGAATTTAAGAAGCAAGACAAAGAAGAAAAAGGGACAAACAAAAAAAACAGATTCTTGAATACGGAAAACAAACTAATGGTTGCCAGAGGAGGGATGGGTGGTAGGATGGGTGAAACAGATAAACAGGAAGAAGAGTATATTTATATACTGAGCCCTGAGAAATGTATAGAACTGTGGAATCAGTATATTGTATGCCTGAATCTAAGGTAACACTGCTTGTTAATTACATGTATAGATATATATACACACACACACCTAGAGGCCAGCAGCCCACCCTTCCGATCCTTGCTAGTTCAAATCTCTTGCCCTAACTGATTGGCACACAGTAGGCTCACAGCAAATATTTATTAAAGGAATGTACACCTTTTTCGCTGGTGTTGCTGGAAGGAGGTTTCTGTTTGGTTGGTTGGTTGTTTGGTCTGTTTGGTTTGGTTTTTGTTTTGTTTTGGGGGGGTTTAGTGGGTTTTTTGTTTGCTTGTTTTTGTTTTGCTTTCTCTTGTTTATTTGCAAAGGAGTATAACTAATGCTAAGATTTCAGGCATCCTGCTTACCGATGCTGAGCTTTCCTGATATTACAAAATGAGGTAAACAGAGCAGAGAGCAGGGTCCTCTCCTTTGGCAGTTATCTATGGCTCTGATCCATGGGTAGCCTGAACACAGAAATGCATGCATCAGTCATAAATCGGTCAGCGCTCTGGATACCTGAAGCCTCGAGAGCCTGCAGCGCGCGCTTGGCAGGCTGATTGTGCAGAGAAGTTTGCATAGTCATTCACTTCACACACTCGGTCACTTCCCCGCCCGCCTGGGCAAACCTGCCAGCATTCTGGAGGCCCGCCAGGACACGTGGGTCTGCCTGCCTGCTGGGTTCCACCCCGGCTGAGTCCTGAGTCAACGGTGGGGCCAGTGGCCGAACCACAGCCCTCAAGATGTGCAGGCAAGCTTTGCGAAAGTCTCCACTCCTGCACTGTTTAACCAGCAGCATATGTTTTTTTGGCTAAAAGGTGTTTAAATGAAATCATTTTTTCCATATTACTTTGAAAAGTTTATTTCATCAGCATGAAAATGTTTAATAATATTATTTGGGGGTTTAAAAAAATAAATCATCATTTTGAAGATGTTTCTTTTTTATTCACTCAGGGAAAAGAACACAGTGATATTTAATCCTTTCCTTAAATGATGCAAGTGACTTTGACTTTAGATGAGCAGGGCTTTGGGACTCAAACAGCACGAGTGTCTGTGCCAAAATAGAGAAAGGAAGACTTGTTCCCTACAGACCCGCACTGGCGTACGGTGACTGACCGGGTGAGGTTTGAGTGATGATTGTAATAAAAGAGCAGGCCCCCTACCCAGCCAGCTTTGCAAGGTCACTGATGAGCCACCAGGCCAGGATGTGCCAATGCCAGCATCCCAAGGCTGACAGATTCTGGAACTATTACTGATCTTTCCCCAGAGAGCCGCATTCCATTGAGGGGGCAAATACTTCAGTGGAGAATATCTAGGGATCCCTGGAGGGCTCGGCCGGGGGATGCAGTCTCCAGCCTCCCCTTTCATTCAGCAGAAAGCTTCTCTCTCTGATCATTTGCACCCTGAGCAAATGGACTGCCCCAAGCTACTGTTCCAAGCAGGCCTACTCCTGGCATGGGTTCTAGCAGGCCGAAGACCAAGAAATAAAAAGAGGCCTGCCTGGTATAGGTCTAGACACTTAAGTTATGCAGCATGCTAACAAATTATCAAATGGATCTACTCCTCTATCTTAATAGATAAACCTGGAAGGCCTACAACCACATATTCAAAATTTACAGACTACTCAGAGTTTAGCACTGGAAGCTGGAGGCTTAGGGAAAGCTGGACCCTGCCACCCAGCTCCTGGCCTATGATCCATCCTACTGCCCTTTCCTTCCCGGGTTCGGTCCGACATGATCGAGGGTTGGCATCTCTCACCTCCAAGCTGTGCCCTCACTGCCCACATAGCCCCCATTGGTCACACTCCTCAATGCCAGACTCCAGTTTGCATAGAGACCCTGGAAGGGGGTTGGGCTGTTTGAGCAGCCATCCAGGGTCCTGGGTCCCAATTATCTAGGAACAATCTAGAAGAGAGGGTGTAGGTTCTGAGTCATCACATGGATCCTATACTCTGGGGGCAGTAGCAGGCAGAGAGGAGCCAAGAGGAGGTCTCTAAAGAGCAGGATCCATGTCTGGGCACCTCATGCCCAGGTCATCAGCACTGAAAAGAAGATAGACAGAAAACACTTGGCAAAGAGTATGACAGGGAAATGCCTGGTCAGGACTGCCGAGTGCTTTGATTCAGGGGCAAATTTGTTTTCAGGAACTGAACGGAGAGGTAGGGAGAGGAGAGGAAAGAACACCAAAGGTCTGAGTGATGCTCTGCTCAAGGGGTGTGAATGAAAGAAGACAAGCATTGAACTTGAACAGGATGAATCAGGGTCAACTATCTGGACTTGGCATGAGCTGAAAATGGATCAAATTTTTATCTCTGGAGATTTGCCCTGTCTCTTACAAAGGCGATGTCAAAGAAAGGTCAGACATTAAAGTAACCACAAGGAACCTAAAAATATGTTCTTCCTGGCTTTGGAACTTTGAAGAGCTTTAAAAAAAAAAAAATGAAGGGGGTGGGTTCTTAATCAAGTCATCTTTCGAAGTCCTAATGGTTTTCAGGTTTTCTCAAGACCTTTCTGTAAAACCAAAAGATGCAGATGAATTAAAAAAAAAAATTAAGCACATATGGGACCAAAATAGTATCCAAAACCTGAGGTTTGGTGGAAGAAAAATGAACAGAGTAGCAGAACAGAAGTCTGTGTGTTGATTGAGCACATGAGGCAGAGAGGTGAACATGCACAACCTCTGCAGACTGTAAGTCAGGAGGCAAGCACTGTATTTAGTCAACACTTTGTTCCAAGAGATTCAATCATACTCTACTTACATTAAATCCTGTCCATTTTCTATAAAGCAACTTATATTTCTTCACACCCCTTCCCCTTTTGGGAGAATCACAGAAGACCTCTCTTCTCTCCTCTGTGCCCTTCATCTTGTCCCCCCATCCCAAAAGGTTGTAGGACACGGTGGGGACAGATTGCTATGGGAATGAGATACCTCCAGACTTGGGTGGAGAGGCGAACCGAGTATGAAAAGAGACTCCATAGAAAAGAATTGAGAGAAGAGGCCAAAGTTATTTTTGCTACCAGCGAGAAATTTGAGATTTCAAGAGGTCGAAGAACTTAGAGTAAAAGCGAGAGTGGAGGCCAGAAAGAGATTGCAGACCCGCAAGTCCTGAACCCTGCTCGAGGCACTAGGGTCCAAGCGCAGCCCCACTACCATTATCCCTGTCCAGGGTAGAGCCCCAAAGCACAAGAAGATGACAACACACCGAGGAAATTTGAAGAGCAGCATGAAAATAATTATGGGTTGGAAAGATTTGCTCCAAAAGCTTAAATGTATATGACCTGGCCAAGTGATCAGATTGCTAAGAGGAAATACGATAGCAGTGGATAAGGAACAAGCATCCAAAGGGCATAAACAAAGGCTTAGATTACTCCAAGGGAAACATAAATTCAGTGATGTGATGGAAAATATAGGCTCACTATGAGGAGAATTACTATATTGGGAAGATCTATTAATCTGTTGACAGTTTCTCAAAGAAAGTGATGGCAGCGTGCTAATTTGCCTCATTTGAAACCAGTCTGTACGAGGAACTGGAAAATCTATCTCAGGGTGCAGTACGAAGCAGTAAGCGAGGGATGAGTTGCCCTCATAAATCTTGTTCACTTTTCATCTTGATGATTTTTCTCTTGTTTCCTCTCATTCTCTTTTCCACTCTCTTGCCAAGTCCCCTCAGATCTGCAAAATCTTCTTCTATGGAAAACTTTCTAGGCTTAGGAAGAGGGTGCTAATGAATGGCTTGGGATTATGAATGGGGTCGACAGTTGGTCTGCATCATCCCGACCCTTCAAAGCTAACAAAAGTGGTTTCCGTCTCAGGTTGTCCTCTGCAGACCTGCGTTGCCCGCAGCTTTACTGCTTGGTTCCACAGGAATACACCATAAACAGGCCAACTTTTCAAAACAGGAGTTCAGACCCCAGTTCAAAGAGCTGGCACAGTCCGGGTGAGTTAAGAGATGTTTTCAGCTCTGGTACGAAGACGGAGCAACGGTCTCTCATACCTTTATGGCAGGACTATGGCAATTTCCCTAATGCTTTTTCAAGGGCTTTCATTTTTATCCAAATAGCTCCCAGGATTGCCAAGTAAAAGGAAAGGTGTCGCCATCGTCCAAACTATAAGTGAGCAATATAGTCTTATGTGAATCCAACTGAAAGAAAATTTTGCTGGAAGGTCCAAACAGCAAACCACTATTTTCCAGACGTCAGAAAGCTTGAAGTCTGTGTGAAGAAAAGTGCAGCATTGTGGACTTTTTATCTGGTATATCTATGGAAGGACATGGATGAAAGGCCTCGTGAAGAAAATGTTTGCTTCAGCCAGGGCTGCTTTGCACTATAAGGGTAAGCCCACCAGCCCCTACTTTAGTATTTCAGAAATACACTTTTGTGACAGGCAAACCCATCCCGGGAAAAACAAGACTTGGACCCTAGTTTTTATTTACTGAAATAAAGATTGCAGAAATAGATAAGGATGGAGAAAATGGTCTTGAAGATGTTGCTTGTTATAACCCTGTTGCCAGCACTTAAATAAAAAGAGGATTGAAAGAAGAAAAATCCCTGCTCAGAGTCCCAGGAGGGTCATATAGTCTTTGGGATCTCTGCTGACACAGCTGATGAGTACTCAAGACGTCTTCCGGGATGAAATGCTCTGTGGCTAAAAGGAAAACCAAATCCGTAAGCTAAGAAAGAGTCATACTATGTGGAAGCAAAACCACATGAGGCTCGGTTGATGTTTCTCATGAAGAACCTAGCCTATCTTACTATACTTGAAAAGACCTTAACATAAATAATAAAACCCAAAGAATGAATTAGATACAACCTGACACAAGATTTGCTGTCTGGAACACATAAAGGGCTCAGCCTGCCTTCCCATCCTCCTTCGCCTGCATTCCTTCCTCAACTGCTTCTTTCCTGAGAGCGTGCCCTCTGTTTGTCTCCTGCAATGCCTCCCCAAACCCAGGGGACCGGACCAAATGTGTGTCCTACATCAGAAAGTTTTGCTCTGTTTCTTCCAAGTAGGTACATACACCTGCCATCCTTCTGGGGTTCTAAGTCTTCCAATACCTTAGGGGCACCCTGTTCTTTAGTAAGTATACTGGCTGATAGGAGACCCAGCATACTCTGGGATGTCCCTGGAGTTCCATGGGGAGATTTGGTTCCGAATGCCATGTCGGCTCTAATTTCTGCTCCTGAATTCCCTCTCTTCTGTTTCTCACCTCTGGAGTATCTGCCCCATTTTCAGCACTGTGTGACCTTGTGCTAGGCATCCTCCTGATTCCATCTATCTCTAAAACTGCAGACTTTTACTGAAAGTTGGGGTTTGTGAAGTCGGGAGAGCAATTGTAAACACAGAACAGCACAGAAAACAGCTTAAAATTAGACATCTCATGCCTACAATTTCTGTGGTCATTCTCATCACCAAAATGATTATCGTGCATTCCTATACTGTGTTCTGTCCCTTACTTGTTTCTCTCTCTTCCAGCTTCTCTCTTCTCTACCGATTCTCATATTCGCGACCCCCTTGCTCAGTCTAAGCAAGGAAATTCTGAAATATTTTAGGAGGTAGGGTAAAACAATATTTTATTTTATTTTATTCAAAGATTTTATTTATTCACCTGACAGAGAGAGAAAAAGAGGGAGCATAAGTAGGGGAAGCGGGAGAGGGAGAAACAGACTCCCTGCTGGGCAAGGAGCCCAATGCAGAGCTCCATCCCAAGACCCCGGCATCATGACCTGAGCCAAAGGCAGACAGACGCTTAACCTACTGAGCCACCCAGGTGCCCCACAAGACAATATTTTAGACTCTAAAGCCAGACTGCCTATGGTGAAATTCCAGCACTATTGTTTAAGTGCTGTTTGACCTTGGGCACCCTCTTAATCTCTCTGTGCCTCCATTTATCTTAAGGAAACTGGGAATAACAATAGGACCTATTTCAGAAGTCTGTGCTGAGGATTGAGTAAATATATGTAAAGCCCGAGAATAGCGTCTGCCACATAGTAAACTCTCTATAAGTGTTACTGTCATTTTGTTTATTTCACCTGGTACCTTCCTGAGCACACTCTTGTTACTTTTTAACTATTGAATGGTCTAAACAAAAATAAGCTTATCCTCTACAGAGAATCTGTCCCCTAGTCTTCCTAAAAGCCACAGACTTCGGGAAAGTAACTAGAAGAAGCGGACACTACTGGGAGATCTTCCTAGACCAGTCATCCTGGACTACAGCCCTTCTGATAGTACCGCTCACTCATTCAATATCCCCTACCGAACAGCAGTTACTGTGCACCACATTAGTTTTCTAGGGCTGTTATAACAAAGTACCACAAACGCGGTGGTATAGGGCACCTGAGTGGCTCAGTCAGGTAAGTGTCTGCGTTTAGCTCAGGTCATCATCTCAGGATCCTTGGGATTGAGCCCCACAACGGACTTCCTGCTTGTGGTGGCCTGCTTCTCCCTCTCCCCGTTGTTTATTATCTCATTATCTCTCTCTCTCTCAAATAAACACAAAAAAATATAAACAAAAAAAACATAAAAAAATAAAATCTTAAAACAAAAAAACAAAACAAAAACAAAACAAAAACAAAAACTAGGTGGTTTAGAACCACATATGTTTATCGTTTCATAGTTCTGGAGACCAAAGTCTGAAATCAACATGTTGGCCAAGCCATGCTCCCTGCTGAAGGTTCTAGGGAAGGATCTGGTAGCCACAAGCACTCCTTGGCTTGCAGATAGCTGTCTTTTCACATTATTTTCCTTCTGTGCACATCTGTGTCCAAATTTCTCCCCTTTTTATAAAAGCACAGTCATTTTGGATTCAGGCCCACCCTAGTGATCTCACCCTAACTTGATCATCTGAAAAGACCCTACCCTATCTCTAGATTAGGCCATGTCTATAGGTACTGGGGCAAGGACTTCAACATCTGTGGCAGGGGGGCGGCGGGGAGGATACACAGTTCAAGTTATAACATGTATCTAATAGGGTCCATGTTCAAAGGAACAAGGCTGATACAAAAACGAAGGCAAGCAAAGCTTTATTTTGCACCAAACATCGAGAATTATACTGGCCTGGGCCAGGTCGCTTCCCAAGAGAGAGAGCAGCCAGCCATGCCTCATTTCTCAAGCTAGCTTTTATAGGACAACCCCCCAAATCACAAGCTGACTAGGGTCATGTAGCTACCTGAGTTAATTTGCACTTCTATTGCCCCCGGAACCCAGAGGTTGAGGGCATTTGGGTGTTCCCATCTGAGCCCAAGTACCCCTAACGGTAGGGGTTCCCATTCTTAGTTTGTATCTCTATATCTCCCCTAACTGATTGGGCATCTCCCCTAACCTGGCTTGCCTTTATTTTCCAGGGCCCCTTTGCCCATATCTCCAGGAGCTGTTTTTCAGAGTAAACAAGATGGCAGCCTAGATTTCTAAATAGGTCCTTACAGTATCTAGCATATTCCAGAACTTCTAGGTACTGAAACTATAGCAATGACAAAAACCATCTCTGCTATTATGGAATTCACATCTGGTTGGAGAAGACGATAAATATAAAAAGTGTCAGGTAGTGAATAATGCCATGAAGAAGAATAAACAAAGCTAAGGGGGGTGAGCAACATGGAGGGCATGGTGTCGCTCTTTCCTATCGAGTCATCAGGAAAGACCACTCTGATAAGTCGACCTCCAAAGTATACGGACATATCAGAAAGGGAGCTCCGGGCAGACGGACAAGAGGTTCAAGGCCCTGAAAAAGCAATGCCTGCCTGGCTTCTCAAGACATAGCCTAGAGGCTAGTGTGGTAGCAGAGAAGGCAGTGGGGTGAGTGGCCAGAGGAGATGGGGTCAGAATGGGATGGGGGCTGAGGATGTGGCACAGAGAGTCTGATGAAGAGCCACGGGGAGTTCCCTTTGACTTTTACACTGAGCTCAACAGGGTCACAGTCCATTCAGGGTGCTTTGACCAAATGCCACTGATGGGTGGCTTATAAACCACAGAAATTTATTTCTCACAGTTCTGGAAGCATAATGTCTAAGATCAGCGTGCCGGCATGGTTGAGTGAGGGCCCTCTCCCAGCTCACAGACTACTCCTTTTGTTCCCTCGGGAAAAGGAGTCCTCCACAGCTTCTTTGATAAAGGACTTGATCCCCTGCGGGAGGGCTCCACCCTCATGACCTCAATACTTCCCAAAGACTCCACCTCCTAAGGCTACCACCTTGGGGATTAGGATTTCAACACAAGAATTGGCAGGGGAGGGGGAGGGAACGCTCTGCAGACCACAACTGATGGGAAGTCTCTGGAGTGCTTAAAGCACAGGAAGCAAATCTGATCTTTGTCTCAGAAGCCTAACTCCAGTTTCTCAGTGAAAAGAGACTGGTAGCTGGTCAGGGGTAAGGACAAGTGTATGAGCCATGACCTTATCTTTACATGGAGAACTGCATGTTCTTCAGCCCCTTAGGCTCATGCAGGGTGGCAAGAACAGTTCATCACCCTTTCCTTCTCTAGAAACAGAATCCCTGTTTCTTGTGGGGGCACGTACTCCACGTAGGTAGGTCAGATGTTCCTGACCCTCCCAACCCCAACCACATGGGTAGATAGGCATGGCCAATTTGAACTGCCTGGCTCTGGTTCCCTTGTTCACAGATAAGGGGGGACCCAGTGGAAGCTGGACCAAGCCCTTCCTAGTTTGGTTGTATCAGAGATAAAGCTTATCTAAGAGATAAAAGGAAGCAAACTAGCCCTGCCCTTGAGAGCTCACTGTGTGAGGACCATTCTAAGAGCTACAGATAGAGTAACTCTTTAAATCCTCACCACCATGTTATGAAGTGTGTGATAATTATTATGCCATTTTACAGATGAAGAATGAGGCATGAACAAATTAGAAAACAAAAAACAAAAACCAAGAAAACCTCCCCAAGATTGTAATGCTAGGAAGTAGGACAGCCTTGATTCAAACCAATAACCTTTGGTTCTAAGAGCCTGAATTCTTTTTTTTTTTTTTTTTTAAGATTTTATTTATTTGACAGAGAGAAACACAGCTAGAGAGGGAACACAAGCAGAGGGACTGAGAGAGGGAGAAGTAGGCTTCCCGCCGGGCAGGAAGCCCAATGTGGGGCTCAATCCCAGGTCTCCAGGATCATGACCTGAGCAGAATGCAGTCGCTTAACCACCTGAGCCACCAGGCGCCCTGAGCCTGAATTCTTTTTTTTTTTTTTTTTTTTAAGATTTTATTTATTTGACAGAGAGAAACACAGCCAGAGAGGGAACACAAGCAGGGGGAGTGAGAGAGGGAGAATCAGGCTTCCCGCCGAGCAGGGAGCCCGATGTGGGGCTCGATCCGGGATCTACGGGATCATGACCTGAGCCGAAGGCAGTCGCTCAACCAACTGAGCCACCCAGGTGCCCCACTGAGCCTGAATTCTTAATCTCCACTCTAGATTAAGGAAGATCTCAGGACTGCAAAAGGAGAAGGGGCATTAGAGATTATTTAGTCCAGTGGTCCTCAACTCTAGCAGACTTAATGTTCTTTTCTATAACAAAATTTCTATATTTTTTAACATTTCATTTAGTATTCTAAAATAAATTCCATAGACAATATAGTTTACCTGCACACATATTTTTTAAACACCTAACACACTTCTCTAATTATAATATAGAGTAAAAATTAAATGACTTTATAATTTAAAAAGACATGCATTTCACTATACAAATAGTCAAGCGTGACTACTCCAGAAGACATAAAATCAGATGACTGTATCATGAAAAACTGAGGTTTTTGAAATGGGCAAAAAAAGTGTCGGTTGTTGAGGGTGCTGTATAGCACACTTTTCTGGATTTTCTCTACTTCCCATTGTGGCTTTGAGCTAACAATTCTACATTGCAAAAAGAAAAATGGTGCTGCATGTGGTTTTCATTCATAGAAAGGCAAAATGTGTCTAGTAGGGTATAACTGATCATTTCCCTGTGGATACTGATCAGTTTTGCATCTATTTCTCTCCTTTAAATTTATCTCAGCAATTAATGGATGGGTTAAATAAGATTCTTTCACACAGGATGTATTAGGATCCTCCAGAGAAACAAAATAGATATATATGAGATTTAATATAGGAATTGGCTCACATATTTTATGGAGGCCAACAAATCCCACAGTCTGTGATCCACAAACTGGAGAATTAGAAAAGCTGGTGGTATAATTCAGTCCAAGTTCAAAGGTCAGCGAATCCAGGGCTGATGGTCTAAGTCCCAACCTGTGTACGAAAGAATCAGGAGCACCAATGTCTCAGGGCAGGAGAAAATGGATGTCTAGGCTCCAGCAGAGAAAGTGACCTTGCCCTTCCCCCACCTTCTTCTATTCAGGCCCTCAGTGGTTGGATGATGCTCAGCAGCACTGGTGAGAGTGGCCTTCTTTACTCAGTTCCCCGATTCAAATGCTAATCTCTCTCCAAATGCTCACAGATGCATCCAGGAATAATATTTTACCACATATTGGGCATCTCTTAGCCGAGTCAAGTTAACACATAGACTAACCATTACACAGGTTCATGATACAGATGAATAAAAGTCATAACTGTTATCACTTTCAAAAATTAGACTTCAATCTGCCTAGATATAAAATTGATGCAAAATGGGACTTAGAAATCAGACTAATGAAGACTCAAACACCAGGTTCAGTATTGCCAGTGGTGATGTCATTTTCCAAAATAGTGAACAATCTTGGTAAAGTGCCGAATAAAGCAAACACCATCTAACCTGAATATACAAAGCAGGATCAATATAGGAAAAGTCTTATGTTTACTAAAACTATAAGAAGAATTTGTGTGTTTGTGTACATATCACCAAATTTTGGTTCTACCTGTAGATAATTACACATATTTGAGTTCAATTCCAAGCTTGGATAAGTATAGATAGTTTTGCATCTATATGACTGTCCAAGCCATTAGGAAGTTGTGTGGATATGAGATCATTCTTCATTGTGCAAAACTGTCCTTTTTTTTTTTATTTAAGATTTTATTTATTTATTTGACAGAGAGAAACACAGCAAGGGAACACAAGCAGAGAGAGTGAGAGAGGGTGAAGCAGGCTTCCTGCTGAGACTCTGGGATCATGACCTGATCCAAAGGCAGACAGATACTTAACGATTGAACCACCCAGGCACCCCTCTCCTCTGTCACATCTTAAACACACACTCAATAAATACTTATTGAAAGAATAAAAATATGGATGAAGAAAAGTGTGTAACTATTGAATATTAAAAGCTCTAGAGCATAATTGTCAGTAAACAAATTCTTTTTTCAGGCATAGAAAATTTCCTGAGGCAACCACGCCCTTGGCAGGGTCACTGGTCCTTGAGGAGTGGTGATACTGAAAGCTCTTGTAGGATAAAGGCAGTGGTGCTTGCCTGGGTGTGAAAGTGCTGGTAGTTTGTGGGCAGGCATGGCCCTCTCTGCTCTCCGCAAAGCTGACGGTCTGATACATGGAAGACGGGGTCTGTACACACCCACCTCTCTAGACGCAACAGCTTTCTTTTCTTTAAATCCTTAAGTTTAACAAGCAAGATCAAGTCATGAGTCTTCAGCAACACAATCTTGGGGCTCAATCAAATTTGAGTTTTGATTTTCAAATGAATGCAAATTGTTGCAAATAACAAAGTGGATATTTCCAAAAGACAAAATCCTGATGGCTAAAGATCTGTCTCCCCTTCACCAATATGACATTCATATTTGCCTATTATCTTTCAAATTTAAAAAGAAACAATAATCTTTTGGACACCCCAGTGGGATGAGTCCTAAGGACAAAATGAACTTTAAAACATTCCAGAACTATCGTTATCATACTGTTAGTAGTAGAGTTGATACTATAATTTAGAAACTGTTGTACACAAATGAATAACTGAAAAAAATCTAACAGAAAATATAGGCTAAGAAAAAAATAGGTTGGATGTTGGAAAATGTGTTTAAGTGGTGAAATGTCTAGAATATCAAAGTTCTGAGAAGTGTTTAAATTGTCTAGGTTGTATAAGGCAGTACTGCTTGAGACATCCTAGTACAGACTATAAAAGGCAAATATAAACTTAAGCTGTATGTATTTTTGTGATCCAAATATTTTCCTCTTTGAATTTTTTGTCAGTGTAAAGTAAGAGTGAGAACAGAGTGGGAGAGAGTGTGAATGGCCCTGATGACACAGTAGAGTCACCAGGCCTCAGTGTGGGTGACCTCATCTCCTTACCACATTAAGTGGGAACTTAACCATCCGCTCTCCTGACTGTCATGAACTCATTGGTAAGGCTTCTAAAGATCAGACCAGGTGACCTATTCATTTCACCCTTTCCCCCAAGTAAGTAAACTAAGGCTTAACCAGATTATACACAAACTCAGAGAACAAGGAAGCCTGAGATGAAGTAGTATCACAACCCAAACCAGGATGTGGGACTAGACCCTGTGCCAATCTACTGCCCCAAACCTCACTTCATTACACCCACCACAAGGCATCTCAGTGCTGTGCACACCTTCACCACTATACAGTGAAAGAACAACTTTCTGGCTGGAAAGCTGGCATTTCAAAGTCAACCAGACAGAAATCGGAATGAAAAATGTTGACTTGTTTTCACAGTAACATTCTGCTGTCATCTCTGGTGTAGAGAAACACTGCACTGGAGTCTACATGGAATGAACATCGCCCTCCACAGCAGCACAGGCTGAGCCAATGTGAGGCAAATGTTACCAGTGAGCCCCTTGATGCACCCCTAAGCATGTTCCTCTTGCCTATACTGGTTCTGTGGAGTTAGAAACACTGTTGAGAAAAGACAGACCTAGACTCAGACCAGATATGGAAGGTCCAAGTTTGCATCGTCACCTCATTTTAACAACGTGCCTTCAAAACCTTGTTTTCAATGTTCTGAAGGACAGCAGGGAGGGAAATTACATTTTTCTCCTCTTTATCAATTTTATGACTTTCTTCTTCGTTGACTTATAGCTCTTTGACATTTATTCTGGAAATTTCCCTTAAATCAGCAGGAAAAAAGTCTGAAAGATTCTAAGAAAACTTTTTATTTGTATAGCTCTGGCACTCACATTAAGAACCAATATCCAGGGCCATGGAAATGGCCTAACCCTTGAACTGCGGCAAAGATTTCTCTGTTGTGGCCCACAAGAGAGCCTCAGTGACCATCATTCTTTGGTTTTCATGACTCTGATAACCCTCCCCAATGGATTTTCATGATGAGGCTTGTTGACAAGTAAGAGAAGAGGAATCTAACTTTGATATAGTAATTCGCCTCCAAATATATAAAATGGTAAAACTGAGTCACTCTGTGCTGTAAAACAGCTGTAAATAGGCACTACCCTCTAGTGAAAATCATTTCCAGAAAAAGTGTATCCTGAGTTTCAGCAGCTCATCTAGAGAAGCTTCTAGCCTTTGAAAGATACTGAATTGATCAGACCACTATCTCTCTGAATTCTTCAAATTTAACATGTAAAGAATGAGGTTCTAAAAACAAATTTAGAAGCAGTTGTGAAGGAGCTACTCATTCATTCACCCATTCTACATATATTATTAAATTCCTACTATGTGCCCAAGAGGAGCTATAAATACATAGGTAAAGACAACAGACACTATCCCTGCCTTCATGGTCTTGAGAGAGATAAACAAATACACAAGTGATGATAGAATTACAATTCTGATTGCTACTGCAAAGGAAAATCCAGGGAGCTATGACATTTTATGAGCAGGGACTAATATCTTAGTCAGGTCAAGAAGACCTCCTGGCAAGGAAAGCTATTATTTATAGTTATTTAAACTGACCCTTAAAATATGAGAAGGAGGTAGCTGCTGTCCCCTTAAATATCTGGTTTTTATTTTCCTAAAAGCTTTCAGCATTTATTTTGTCACTATTTTTCCTTATCCTCATCAAATATTCATTCCCCCCAAAAAAAGGCCTAAGTTGGCACATAGATGAAGAAGGGAACACAACTCTTACTTAGGGCTATATTATCATCATTCTAAATTACCCAGATCCTAACTTAACTTCCTAAAGCTAAGCTAGTCTCCCTTCCTTGCTCATTAGCATTAAGGAAAAGAAATTGAACTCAGAGCTCCCGCCTCTACTGTTGACTCTCAAGTGCTCATTAATCATATGAAGTCACTGAGCTGTTTAGACACCTTTCCAGGCAATTTGGAGCAACATGTCCCTTATGTCTGTCA